>JAVSBS010012299.1:0-23043 GCA_033124195.1 Coracias cyanogaster
CCGAGGGGTGGCGGCGGGCCGGGGCTGAGGGCCCTGATGCGGCTGCGGCCGCGGCCGCTCCGCCGCCGGGAGAGGCCCCGCCCTGGCGCCGGGCCCCATGCACCCCAGGTGAGCGACCCTCTCGCCCGCCGGGACCAGGGGCCAAGGGGAGGCGGGGGACGGGCACCTCGGGCCTTGCGACGGCGGCGCGCAGCCCGGACGAGGGGCCGAGGGGCGAGGAGGGGAGGGCTAAAAGCGTTCAGCGCCTCCCGCAGGCCCCAAGGCTTCGCCACCGCTCGGTCCCGGGCGATCCCACCCTCGGGCATCGCCACCCTCAGCCGCCGTTTGGGCCGGGGGGGAGGATATCCCTTTCCACAGCGGGTAGCGGGACCCTGGCACAGTCCCTGCCGCGCCGTCCCTAGAGGCCAGTGTGGTGGTTGACAGCGGTAGGAGAGCGTGTGGTGCGAACACGGGGCAGCAGCTGCTTGTGCGGCTCAGACCTTCGGGTTAACTTGCGTGAGTTCGGTGCCCTTGACCATTTTTGCAGGGTGCGTGGTACCTTTCCTGGGCGGAGGGGCAGCCCCTGCTCCAGCCGTCCCTCAGTGCTGCACCCTCGGGCCTGCTGCCGGCAAAGGGCGCGGAGGCTCCGGTCAGCCTGGGGACTGATCCCTCCTCTTGCCAGGGTTGTGACCGCTGTGCGGGCAGCGGGTCTTTCTGGCCCTAGGAACTGCTGATAAAAGCTGGTGTGTGGGCAGGAGTGCCGGGGCGGGCAGAGCTAAGGCCAGGCAGAGCTTGCAAAGTTGTTGACAAGTGGGAGGTGACCGTGTCTCCTTGATGTCCCCATCCCCGTTGGCTGGTCTGGGCTGCATGTGCAGCTTGAGACCCCAGAGGATAGATGTGCCTCAGGCTGGCATGCTTTCACCCCAGGCTTGGGGATTTGAGTTGTTGGACAGCCTGGTGGTTTCTCCAGCCCTACAGCCACTCCTGTGGTCAGCGCCCCCTTGAGAAGTTTGAGAGGTGCGGGCACTCAACGGTTGATTGCTCTGAAATAACGTCATCCATGGTGCCAGCTTTTAATGTGATAGAAGCATGTGCCGTGTCTGCAGAACCAAACGGAGGCAGCCTGCTTAAACAATGGCTGTTCTGCAAAGGTAACTGTTGTTATTGGCCTGGTTCAAAGTGATGGTAAATCAGAGGTTTTCTGTCTGTTAGTAGTTTTAAGTGATCTTTCCTCCTCCACTACCCTGACTTTGGTTTTTGAACATGAAGCTGGTGTCCAGAAGTCATGAAATAAAAACCAGATGCCGTTGTCAGAGTAATTGTGACATTCAGCTTCCAAACTGATCTGTGTTCACAATACTTTATTCAGAGGGGCTTTGACCACTAAGAGTGAGACTGTGTTTTCTTGATGGCAAGGAAAAAGATGTGGTGTGATTTGTCCTTTTGAATTTGCTTTTAAATCCTGGTTATTACTATCTAAGATGATCAATATGTACTGATCATGATGTGACCACAGTGTGAGTGGTGATGTGCTTTATGCTTAGCTTTCGTAGGCAGAGTTTTTATGTGTCAATATCTGATTTTGAGTTTGTTTGCTCAGCCCTTCCTCACCACAGTACACTCACTAATCAGGAATGCTCTTGCTTTTGTTTCTCTTTCTTTTTCCCCTCCCATCTCTGTTCCCTGGCCCCAGAATGAACGAAATGAACTTGAGTCCTGTAGGGATGGACCAGCTGACCTCATCCTCTGTGAGCAATGCCCTGCCAGTCTCGGGGAGTCACTTGGGATTGACAGCATCACCCACTCACAACGCCATACCAGCACCAGGTAATGGGCAAAGCCCCCACAAAGGGTATTGCAGCTTGTGCTCTGTGTTTTACTGTCGTGGGAGTGCTCGTAATTGGTAGCAGTACTTTCTCTGATAGCAAGTTATGTCTTTAGCAGGTAATGAGGTGATGTAGAATTGGGGAAGGGTAGACCATAACCATTGCGTCTGTGGGCAGAGCAAATGGGATGTGTGTCTACCAGGCTTATGCCTTAATGGGAGTCTCGTTCTAATGGGGTGGTTTGCACTGTGGGTGGGTGGTAGCAGAATCCTTTGAAATACGAACTGTAGCTGCAGATCTGTCTCACTTGGGTGAAAATAATGTTTTTTTCACCTGTAAAGCCAAACTGTTTCCCTAGATGTTTTCTTCAGAGGGCTACACAAACAAAAGTCCATCACAATTGTAAAGTAGAAGGAGGCCCTATATACTGTATCCAAAGAAGATCTGGCCACATTCAGGCGTAACTCTCAGTGCTGTGATAACTGCGCTCCTTTCTTTGAAGCTTGCCACCTTACTTTGACAGTACCATAGGGAGCTCCTGGGGAATTAGTAATCTCTTTGTTAGCTTGTGTGTTTGTAAACTCAAGTAGTTCCATTGAATTTAAATGGGCATTTTCTTTTGCAGGCTTGCCTGTTGCAATTCCAAACTTGGGTCCCTCCTTGAGTTCCTTGCCCTCTGCTTTGTCGCTGATGCTCCCAATGGGTATTGGGGATCGAGGAGTGATGTGTGGTATACCAGAGAGAAACTACACCCTACCTCCGCCACCATACCCTCACCTGGAGAGCAGCTATTTCAGACACATTCTACCTGGTAAGTGGTCTGATGTTGATGGATGAGAACAGAGAGAGAAATTGTTTTAAGAGCCACTAGTTTCTGTCCTGAAGCAGGCAAGACTGACTATTTTGCAGATCTGTAAATTCACTGAATTTGTCTGGAGTCTATGTCATTTACACACCTTTATTTTCAGGTCTCGGTTGCTATATATGTGTACGAAGAGAATTGCATCCTTGATCCTTTGTGAGTTATTTCCTGAGAGTGAAAAATTGTGCCTAAAATGTGAAGAAGCTTTTTCTGATTCAGTCTTTGTACTGAGGAGCCTGGGTTTAATGCTGCCAAAAGCTTGGCTCTTCAGTTTGACAAATGACTAGAGACTTGCTCTTTTGGGTGGAAGTTCTGTGTTTGTTGTCATATGATACTTTGACAAGAGCATTGGGTTGGCATATGTTTGTGAGCCATGTTTTATAATTAGTGGGTTTTAATTGTACATAATGTAAAGAACATGTCTTCAGGGATCCAGGTATTAATGTACTGTGCTGTGATGATGGGGTATTTTTGTTGACGATTTGAGAATGGATGTTATCTCACTCTCTTCCCCTTCCCCCTGTCATTCTATCAGGTATCTTATCTTACTTGGCTGACAGACCTCCACCTCAGTACATCCATCCCAACACTCTAAATGTTGATAGCAATCCGGCATTGTCAGTCTCCAGCAATCCCTCGGCCCTAGATCCCTACCAGCCCAGTGGAACCGTGGGGCTGGAACCAGGGATTGTCTCCATGGACTCCCGCGCAGTGAACACGCATGGTGCACAAAATCTGCATCCTAGCGACAGCCATGAGGTAGCGCTGGATACTACAATCACTATGGAGAGCGTTTCAAGGGTAACCAGCCCCATCTCTACAGATGGGATGACAGAGGAGCTTACAATGGATGACGTAGCCGGGGATCATTCACAGATCCCGAATGGCTCCCGGAGCCACGAACCTTTAGCCGTAGACACAGTGGGGAGTAACTTGACGTCGGACGCTGTGGGACACGGCAGTGTCATTCCCATTCACGGTAGCACTTTGGAACTCCCTGTCGTCATGGAGCCTGACCACATTGCCGGGAGGGTGACAGGAATATCGGACAGCACACTAAATGACTCGATTCATACTGTGGCCATGAGCACCAATTCCGTGAGCGTGGCACTCTCTACCTCACACAACCTCGCTTCCCTGGACTCAGTAGCCTTGCACGAAGTGGGCCTCAGCCTCGAGCCAGTGGCAGTGTCTTCCATAAATCAGGAAGTAGCCATGGGTCCGAGTCACGTGGATGTGTCTGCAGACAATCTTGCCTTCGTACCCTCCTCTCTGCAAATGGAAGACTCCAATTCAAACAAGGAGAACATGGCAACCTTGTTTACCATATGTGAGTGGGCACTTCCTGCTTTCTTGCGGTAGGATTTGTTATGTAGCTGTTGTCTGGTGGGATGGCAGGACTCTTGTTGCTAGTCTTACAGATTTCTGGTGAAAGAAACTTAGTTATTTAAAAAGTCCATGAAAGTTGGAGCATCTGCAGTGGCAGATGAACTGTGCTGAAATGACACTAGTTGGAAGTAGACATGGTAGGGTGTTTTAGAATCATAGAAACATTTAGGTTGGAAAAGACCTTTATGATCATCCAGTCCAACCATAACTCTACTCTACCAAGTCCGCTGCTAAACCATGTCCCTAAGCAGCACATCTACATGGCTTTTAAACACATCCCCACTACTTCCCTGGCCGGTCTGTTCCAGTGCCTGACAACCCTTTCAGTGAAAAAATTTTTCCTAATGTCCAACCTAAACCTCCTCTGGTGCAACTTGAGGCCTTTTCCTCTTGTCCTATCCCTTGTTACTTGTGAGAAGAGACCAGCACCCACTTCTCTACCAGCTCCTTTAAGGTAGTTGTAGGGAGAGATAAGGTCTCCCTTCAGCATCCTCATCTTCAGACTAAACAACCCCAGTTCCCACAGCCACTCTTCATAGGACTTGTTTTCCATGCCCTTCACCAGTTTCGTTGCCCTTCTCTGGACTCTCTCCAGCACGTCAAATGTCTTTCCTGTAGTGAGGTGCCCAAAACCGAACACAGTACTCAAGGGCGGTCTCACCAGCCCTGAGTACGGGGGGATGATCACTTCGCTGGCCATGCTGGTGTCATTCTCTTTGTAGCCATCTCCCATGTTGCCTTGATAATTGGAAGCTGAGTTCTTTATGAACATCTTGACTTTTGTGGATGTGCTGATATTATCCTTTGCAATGAGGCCTTTGGTTTTTAAGGTCCCATCACAAATGACTCTTCTTGATCCCTTGAAAAACCACAACAAACACCACCGCAAGCCATACGTTTCATCAAGTAGATACAGTTGCTGACTATGACATTGTGAGATTTTGCACATTTTTTATTAAACCGTAATCATCATGAAAATGTTGTTCTCAACAGGACCTGCTGAAAAAAGAAGCAGAGGGTGGGAAGTTTTAAATATTTCAAATTACTGTCATCAAAGGACTTTAGTCCAGAGCTGAGCTGATCTTCTGGGAAGAGAGGAGCACTCGACATTGCACTCTCTCAATCCTGTCATTGCTCAAGGAGTGGTGTTTGAGAACTGTGAAGTTCTCTTCTGCTGGGACAGATATTTGAACTTGTACCTGCAGCATGCCTGGCTTCCCGTTGCTGAAGCATAAGGGCGACTTTTATATTCAGTTGTATGAGTTGTGGTAGCACTGATGAGTGCTGCTCTGCCGTGCAACCTGACCCTCCAACTGCCAGAGCCTTAAGACAAGCCTTGCCTGCAGAACATTTTTTAAGAAATTGAAAGAAATAGTGCCTTGGTTAGCAGTGGGAGAGGTGCAGTTTAATGCAAAGTGTCTCGTCAGACATTTGAACTGAAACTTTTATTTTGTGGGATATAAAATCAGATGGGTATAGAATGATGATGAATTCAGAACTCCTAGGGGAAGTTTTACAGTTGGTGCACTCAGAAGTTCTTACAAGCATCTGTTGCATGTTGAACAAATAATGATCAAAATAATGCCAACATGCTTTTGGTGAAATCACTTCTCTTATTCACCTAAGTGAGATTTGATGTGACAGCTTATTGTCACTACGCTTAAAATAGTCCTAAGATGTTTCCCAGTTGATGTTCTGGGAACCCTGGTAGATAACAGGTTAACCATGAGCCAGCATCATACTCTTGTGGCCAAGAAGGCCAATGATATCATGGGTGCATTAAGAAGAGTGTCACCAGCAGGTCAAGGGAGGTTCTCCTCCCTCTCTACTCTGCCTTAGTGAGGCCACATCTGGAGTACTGTGTCCAGTTCTGGGCTTCCCAGTTCAAGAGAGGCAGGGAACTACTGGAGAGAGTCCAGCGGAGGTCTACAAAAATGATTAGGGAACTGGATCATCTCTCTTAAGAGGAAGGGCTGCGACTTGAGGCAGTTTAGCCTGGAGAAGAGAAGACTGAGAGGGGATCTTATCAATGCTTATAAATATCTAAAGGGTGAGTCTCAAGGGGATGGAGCCAATCTCTCTTCAGTGGTGCCCAGTGATAGGACAAGGGGCAGTGTGGGCACAAACTAGCACACAGGAAGTTCCATCTTAACATGAGGAGAAACTTCTTTCCTGGGACGGTGACGGAGCACTGGAACAGGCTTCCCAGAGAGGTTGTGGAATCTTCTCTGGAGACTTTCAAAACCCACCTGGATGCATTCCAGTGTAACCTGCTCTCTGTGAACCTGCTTTGGCAAGGGAGTTGCACTAGATGATCTCCAGAGGTCCCTTCCAACTCCTACTATTCTGTGATTCTCTTTCCCACGGGTAGGATGCTCTAATGGCTATTGCATGCCTAGTACTTCCATGTGATTTGCAGAATAGATCTTTGACTTGGGAAGGTGTAATGTTTAACTTTTTGTTGTTGTTTTTAAACTTCTCTTGAATAAAACATGAATTTCTATCCAGACAGGTGACAGCAAGGAGGAGGAGTTGTTTTAGAGCCTCCTGGTGTTTTTTATTCCCTGAGAAAGTGGGACTCAGGACCTCTTTCAGAAAACTTTTTACTGTTTCTAAGTGGAAAGAAACAAGTGTGGTTTTGCTACAGTCCTCAATGTTTGTGAAACTTTCAAGTAACCCTTTTTTTGGTCATCTTTGCTTACAGTTCTGGATACCCAAATCAGAGAAGTAATCACTATGATTTTTTTTTTTTTAATGCATTATTTGGCAAGGAGAGAAATGGAAAGGAAATGGTCTATTGCGCTTCCTGTAGAATGTAGGATTTTTTTTTAACTTTTAAAAAATGTATGAATCCCTAAATATTTCCAAGTGGAAGTGTGTCCAGTGTGTCACCACATGCCTGGAACTTGCTTTTCTTCCTCTTTGCCTGTCCATGGGGCTAGTCCACAGACCTGTGGTGGTGTATACTAGGCAGTGCTTAAAAACCACTGTTCCGAGTCATATTTCTCATTACTCAGGTCTTGTTGTTGTCTTTGCTGTACACCTACATGTCATTTGTGCACATGAAGCAATGCTGTATAGGCTCTACCTAATAGTTTTCTGAGTACCTTCCTATCTGTAATTGTGTAGTCGCTCAAACAGTACTTTGTATGTGGTCAGATTCTGGTACCCTGAGGTATGGAGAGAGTGTCCCAAAAATCTTTATAGGCAAGTAATAATGGAGTTGCTCTTTATGCCTGCTGAAGACTACTTCTGTGATAGGTCTTTTTTACCAGAGTTGGGACGTCAAAAAGCTGAAGAAGGTCTTTGTGGAGATCCTGCTTAATTAGCTGAGCATCTTTCTTCAGAAGAATGATGTATCAGGAGGGTGGTTGCTGAGTAGGTGATGGTTGTTCCATTCATAGAGAATTAAAACAACATAGTTTTTTCTAGATGAGAGCATTTTATGCAGATGTATTAGTCTGCGGACTTTCAGTGGATTATTTTTCAGCAGTACTTACGCTGAATGACAGATTGGTAAAGTGATGCTACTGATTCTTCTGGGGCTTTTGTTTTTGTTGCATTCAGTGGCATCCCATAGAGATGTACGATATGAGTTTATTGCAGTAGGTCTTTCAAAAGCAGCAGTGAGGTCAGTTTTTGCACATTGTCTGAATTCAAATGGAGGTAAGGGGATTTGTGGGTGAAATTAGAAAAAATTTAGAAAGAAGACCTTACTATCCCTTTGCTTGAATATCCTTGGGGTTCTACATGCTAGAAAACTCTTATGTTCCCAGGAAATTCCAAAAGCATAACCTGTTAGAAAGTGTTGGGTTTGGTATGTCTTGGATTTTTCTCCAATAAAGATCATTTCACTTGTGATCAGAGAGAAAGCGGCTGCTCCATCATCAGCATTACTGCCAGCTCTGGGGAGCCTACCATCAGTTTTGCGGTAGTTTTGATGAAGAGTGGACTCTGTCCCATTGCTAGATTGTCCCTGTAGGGGTAGTCTGGAGTCTAGGGGATTAATTTACCATCAGAAAGGCAGCTGGAGATCCATGTTTGCTCTGAATTGGATAGGAACAGTGACATGTATACAAGTGCCCAGCTGACTGTAACAATGAGGTTTGTATTCTGAGAAAAAGCCAGTAAAGTGTTCAAGTTAAGCCAGAGAAGCAGCCTGTGGCAGAGGCTGAGCTGAAGCATGTTGGTAGGGAGCTGATGGCACCATGGGGGCTGTTGCATCTTTTTAATTCCGGTTGTCCTTTCCCCTCTCTGCAGGGTGCACACTGTGTGACAAGGCATATCCATCGGACTGTCCGGATCACGGGCCTGTCACCTTTGTCCCTGACACCCCGATAGAGAGCCGAGCCAGGCTTTCTCTCCCTAAGCAGCTTGTCCTCCGGCAGTCCATCATGGGAGCTGAAGCAGGTAAGAATTGGATTACTGTGTATTTCTATGCAGCAGTTTACACTCATTACCTGAAATTCCAAACCATAGGGATTTTAATGTGGGAAAGAAACACTGCAGTAGAGAGGTTGTTCCCTTTTATGTAATCACCCTGATTTACATTGTGCAAGAAGAGCTTCTTGTCCTCTGGTCACTGCTTAGGCTTCAGCTAGACTCTAGGGGTGCTGCCACAGAGTGAAACCAAAACACTTCATGAGGTCAAGCACAAGCAAGTTATGGTGTTTATTTTTATCATGTGCTAAACAGCCCAGGCACAGCTTTGATAAGAAAATGTTACAGCAGTTGCAGTTTGGGGGAAGATAACAATTAGGAATAATGGAGGAGATTTCTGTCTGCTTGTTCATCAGCTTGGTTTGCTACCTCTGGGTCTTCTGGATGCTCTCATTGGAGTATTGATCACAAGTGGCTCTCTTTTCACCCTCCCGATTTACATTTGGCATGTAGACTGTGACCTTGCCATGGGATGTGGACCTTGTTACTGTATTTCACACCACTGTCACCTGGAAATTGGAAGAGTACAGTGCAATACCCTAAGGATCTGAAGGCTAGAGAAGAATGTGATTATTGGCTTGCTTAGTGATGCTGCTCATTGAGAGTAGATTACATCTGTTCTTTTCAAGCTGCACTAGTTCCCAGTTTATTCCTAAAAGCTATTCAGTGTATTCATGTAGACCTATAAATACATATATATATACACGTATATATCAATGTTTAATAATAAATAATATACACGCAGGAATCCCTCTGCCCATGACAGAAATACAACTGCCTCTGGGGAGAAATGCAGAAGCTGCTTAACAATGCCCAGCAACAATTCTGGAAATTCATGGGGATTAGGTAGGCAAAATGTAGTTACTGAAACTAGTATTTTCTGCTTCTGCAGAAAGTGCCATGAAAACTTTAATTGGTACAAGTGGCTAGGATCTTAGTTTTATAGCTTCCTGAAAAGTAAATTACTTGCTTTTGACAAACAAAATAAACATTTGTAATTAAAACAAAGTGGCTCCCAATAGTGTCATGTGGTGGTGGTGGTTCTTGTCTCTGCCTTAGGTGTGTTTTACATGTGACGTAGAAGCTTTGATGATCTTACGCCTAGATATTACCCCTGGAGCATTATCTCATAAACCTCTCACCTCTTTGTAATGCATGATTAGTTGTTTAAATAATTGATTTCTGCAGATTTTGGTCTTCTACTGATAGGTGTGTGGACACGAGAAACCATTCCTGTAAGGACTTGTTTTGGACCTTTGATTGGGCAGCAAAGCCATTCTCTGGAGGTGGCCGACTGGACAGACAAAGCAGCTAGTCATGTCTGGAAGGTCAGTGGATGTCATGGCTCACAGATTCTGCAGGTGTGCCTTTATCTGGCGAAACTCAACGTGTGACACAGCAGCTTTAACCTTGTCATCCTTGCCAAAAATCAAAATGAATCCAGTTTGTTTAATACTTAATATCAGCATAGCTGTATACCATGTAACGTGCTGATAATCAATCCTGAAGTACAACAAACTTCTTTAAGGCCTTTTCGTTTAAAGGTCTGTGTATGGTTTCCAGTGTTTGTGTGGAGTTGCAGCAGAGCTTGTGTGTGAATTACTAGGCAGCTCTTGTTTGTTTTGTGTCATTGTTTATTAAAAGTTCCCCCAGGTGATGAATGATATGTTTTAGGAAAGCTGCTTCAGAGCTTTCCTTTTCACAGCATTTCATGTTCAGAAAGTAAAAGTGATGTCTATAAAGAAAACATGTACTGTTTGCCCAGATAGTATTATTCACAAGACTTCGCGTGTAAGAAAAGCAGCCAGATGCATTTCTGCTGGGAGATAAAGGTGGGGGGTGTGGGAAAGATGCTGATAAACAGTTTTTGTAGCAGAGAGGTCAAGACTCCTGTGTGAAGGGGAAAGTGAGGAGTAAGAACAGGGCTGTGGTCTTGGTAACAGCAGTAGAGGCCTCCTGGCTTTTAACACATCCTCTTTTAAAGAAAGAAGCTGGCTTTCACTGCATTGGTTGCTGTGTTTTGTCCTAAGATTGCATTTGTTTTTTCTGGTAGATCTACCACAGTGGTGTCCTGGAGTTTTGCATCATTACAGCTGATGAAAATGAATGCAACTGGATGATGTTCGTACGCAAAGCCAGGTGAGAACCACCTCTACTGTGCTGAGGACCTTGGAGTCTGAACTGCAGGCTGGGCTGGACAATGTGCACTGCTGCACTGTCTGCCCAATGGGTAATGAGCTTGGGACCAAGGGACCTTCAGGAGTTATGTAGGCGTCATGGACTGGTGGGGAGAATGAAACAGCACCCAGTGGAGAATGTTACAGGGGAACCAACACACATGCTTTAGTAAACCACCCCATGCTTTGTTTCCCTTGTTCTAAAGCTTTAAACCAGCTTTTTACATTAGCTTACTATGGTTTTGCTTGTTATTGCCTTCTCTTTGTCCCGTTCCTTTTGGATACATATGTGAAGATGACATTTTTTTATTTTAATACTTTGTTAGCCAAGTGTCCCTGGGTTCTTCTGGCCACATTCTAAGCTCTTAGATCTCTCAAGAGCTGTCCTTTTCAGTCTTTCTGGAGCTTATGATGAAAACTAGCCATGCTTCAGTATTGCTCCATGCATGGTCAGAAGGCTGAACCTTTCCTATTGATCTGTGACACAGAGTAGATTTCCCCTGCAGCTCATTTCATTGCTCTCATATGCTGGAGTCAAGAAGTTAATGCTTAATCTCCCAGTGCAGTGGGGCAGAGCTTTTGCTTTTGGATACTGGGAACAAAAATATGCAAGATGCAGCTTCAGAAGATGAATTATCATGTCTTGGAAATGCTTTTCAAGAGTTATTTTTGAAGATAATTTTTCTTTAAGACTTTACTGATATTTATTTCTCCCTTGTGTTCTCTGGTTCTTAAGGGGTTTAATGCTATACACACTACTCCCATGTGTATTAATAATTTTCTCAGCAAGATACTGTAGTGATGTGAAAAATGTATCATTCAGTGGAGCAGATGGGCTCTCAAGGTCCAGTTTTCCTTTCCTTTCCTTTAATAAAGAAGGACAGAAGTGACAGACATAGAAGTTTTTATAATGTGCTGACAAGCATTGAGGTTCTGTCAGTCATTACCTATTTATAAGAATTTCCTTCTGCGTTTTTCTCTCTCAAAAAGTCATTATTTCTGGAGGGTTTTTTTTCTAACTGTCATTATTGCTGTAGGAACCGGGAAGAGCAGAATCTGGTAGCTTATCCTCATGATGGAAAAATTTACTTTTGCACCTCTCGGGACATCCCACCTGAACATGAGCTTCTCTTTTATTACAGTCGGGACTATGCACGACAGCTTGGTAAGTAAGTGCTCTTCTTTCTTGGCTTTGTAGGGAGTACTCAGCTTGAATTCCCTTTTAGTGTGTGGGCACTGTGACTTGGGAATGCATTATGTTCCTTCTCAGTTCCTAGTGGTGCCCATCACGGTTTCCTTTTACATTCATGACCACAGGAGTACCACTGTTTAAAAGAAACATTTCATCATCTAATTCCACTGATCAGGAGTAGAAGACCACAGTTTCAAAAGAAAAACGGTTGCTTTTCTTCTGTTCATCTATCTGGTGCTAGGGCAGTTTTGCTAGCTGAAGATGTTCCTGTCCTCCCCAGCCTGTGGTTGTGATAATTTAGGTTTGGTGGAGCTGTGCTCAAAACCGTTCCAAAGTTTAGCCCCCCTAAACCATTTGAAATGGCGTACCTACAAGAGCTGAAAAGCAAGCACCAGAGCTGAAAGGAACGGGTGTGAAAATCTCTGCAGCTGGCTTTGCTGCCACCATGGGTCATGCTCGCGCTCTGTTAGGCCTTGCTCTGTGCCTCATTAAAAGTGATGCTTTTGTGCCCAAAGGTGTCCCCGAGCATCCGGACGTGCACATCTGCCACTGTGGAAAGGAATGCGCTTCCTACGCGGACTTCAAGGCCCATTTGAGCAGCCATATTCACAACCACCTCCCCAGCCAGGGACACAGCAGCAGTCATGGGCCAGGCCATGGCAAGGAAAGGAAGTGGAAGTGCTCCATGTGCCCCCAGGCTTTCATCTCCCCTTCCAAGCTCCACGTCCACTTCATGGGGCACATGGGCATGAAGCCGCATAAGTGCGATTTCTGTAGCAAAGCTTTCAGTGATCCTAGCAACTTACGGACACACCTCAAGATACACACAGGTAAGGGCTGGGAACTTTATAGAGATGCCTGTGCTGGTAAAACATGGAGGCAGGACCTGTCCTCTCTGATCCCTTGGCCACTTGGCAGGGCATAGCTTGTGTCCATAAATCTAAGCTCTTCGAAACATAAAACCATGGAATCGTTTTGGGTTGGAAGAGACCTTCAAAGGTCATCTAGTCCAACCCCCCTGTCATGGGCAGGGACATCTTTCACTAGACTGGGTCACTCAAAGCCCTATCTAACCTGACCTTGAACGCTTCTAATGACAGGGCATCCACAGCTTTTCTGGGCAGCCTGTTCCAGTGTCTCACCACCCTCATTGTAGAAAAATTTCTTCTTTATGTCCAGTCTAAATCTAGCCTCTTTCAGTTTAAAACCATTGCTCCTTGCCCTGTCACTAATGGCCTTGGTAAAAAGTCTATCTCCATCTTCCTTATAAATGCTCTTTAAGCACTGAAAGGCTGCAGTAAGGTCTCTCTGGAGCCTTCTCTTCTCCAGGCTGAACGACCCCAACTCTCTCAGCCTTTCCTTGCAGGAGATGTGCTCCAGTCCTCTATCGTTTTTGTGGCCCTCCTCTGGACCTGCTCAAACAGGTCCAAGTCTTTCTTGTACTGGGGACTCTAGAACTGGATGAAGGGTGGGGCCTCAGAAGACCAAGGTAGAGGTGGGGGCAATCACCTCCCCCAGCCTACCTGTCTAAGAATGGCAGCGTCCTGCCTGTCTGTAGGAATGATCCCTAGTCCATGCTGACCCCAACTAACAGCTGGGCACTGCCTGAGAGGGGGCTGGCTGGCGTGGGGTAGCACGGCCCTGGGTTCAGTGGTGTGGGTGCTTGTAGGACAGCATGGACAGCATGTCGACCTGTGTTCTGGCTGATTGTGCCATGTCTAAAAGAGCACTTGACAAGGTGAAGTTGATTACGGTTGGGAAGAAGTGCTGGCCTTCATCTGGGAGACAGAAACCCTTTGTTTCCACAGAGCAGGTCCAGTGCTGGCAGCTGTGATAAAACACGGGTTCCTTTCTGCTCATAAAGAAAAGCCAGCTGGGTTTGAGAGGTGGTAGTGTGGACAGTTGTCCACTTAAATATGGGGCTGAGGTCTTTCCCCTCTTTCCTACTTGAATTGTTTTTAATCTGAAGGAAATGGCACAAGATTGAAGTTGGTGGCTGTGGGCTCAGACTGATGTGGACAAGGCTCAGCTCTGTCACTCATCAGAACTTAAGTCTGAACATGCTCTTGACTTTTGTGGGCACTTGGATATCCCTGGAGGCTTTGGGGATACAGGGAGAATTGCCAACAGATCAGTCAATGAGCACTAAAAAAGGGTAAAAAAACAGTGAAAGCTTTTTCAGCTGTGTAAGAAGAGAGGAAGAATGAGAAGGCATGAATTTAACAGAGTGAGGATGGGGAGAGGGTGAAGGTCATGTACAGGCCAGCAACAGCCAGCGAGGGTATTTTTGCCCTTTTTTCGGTGAGGTTGCAATAGCTATCGGGAGTCATGGATGCCAATCACAGAGCTGGAAAGGGAATAAAGCTGAGCGTTCAGTGCGCTTGAGTCGAGTGTAGGAAGCTGTGGGCTCAGTAGTGAGGAGTTTTAATAAACTGATAAAGTACAAATGTGGTGCACACAACCACAGAATACTCAGTGGGATAGGGATGCAAGCGGTGGTATACAAATGTTGTCTGGATTCAGCGGCGTGCAGGGGTTTTGAACTATTTCTGCCAAAGAATAATAGAAGTACAGATAAGCAGAAAAATGGGATAAAACAGAAGTTACCAAAGAGCCTGTGAGCTTTGTACCTGTGTGTTTGTTAGATAAGAGGACTTGTTTTCCTAGACACAGGCAATGCAGTGCATCAAATAGGGTTGGGCTCCGGTAAGGCATCAGATACAGTTCCTGTGGGAAATTAGTGGAGCTGGGGATGTACTAATGTACAGTGACTGGATGGCTACCATGGTAACTATTAAAAAGGAGGCTTCAGGAATTCATCTTGGATAAGGCTAGTTCTGTTAAGTGTTTGCCTGAATCTCTTCACTGAAAAATTTACAAGTCTGCTGGTGATGTTTTGCTATGCAGACCAGGGAGGCACAGTTGGTATAGACAAGGAGAAAGTCTGTCTTCCTGGAAAGGCTGATGGACCGCAAGCACTGGAGGAAGAGGCATCAGTGGTGTTTAGGACAAAGTACAGAACCGTGCATCATGTGAAGGGCACAAGGGTTTGAAACAGTAGCATGAAGTGGTTTTTTTTGGCTTGGGGGCATGGGGGCGGGAGCGAAGAGCTTTGGGAATAATGACATGAAGGCAGATGCCTGGTTTTTGTATAGTTAAATCTAGACTCTAACTAGGTAGGCCTTTGTGCTGAGTCCGGAGGAACTGCAGGAGGAAACAGGTCTTGTTCACAAAGAATCTGCCTTTCTTCAGGGTAAAAATTGATTTTTCCAAAGTGGTCAGGCTCGTTTGCTTACTGTATTTCTTGGGACACTGACTGCCAATTTGTGGTTGCACATATGTACTCCTAGGTCAGAAGAATTACCGCTGTAACCTCTGCGACAAATCGTTCACCCAGAAGGCTCACCTGGAATCGCACATGGTCATCCACACGGGGGAGAAGAATCTGAAGTGTGATTACTGTGAAAAGCTGTTCATGCGGAGGCAGGACCTCAAGCAGCACGTGCTCACTCACACGCAGTAAGTGACCTCACAGAATGTGTTGGACTGGCCAGTGCAATAAATAATGAACCTGAACAGCCCAAGAGAGAATCTCCAGTTTGACATAGTTTGGCCTACAGGGTATAGGTTTGTCCTCTAAAATGACAGAGAAGTCAATCTGTAAAAGTTCCTTGTTACTGGCTTAAGTTGTCCTCTTCTACTGTTTTCAGGATGTTAATGACACGGTAAATTCCAGGCATGCACCTTGTCTCATGAAATGGTGTTCTGGAACATTCATTTTGAAGAGCGAGAGAGCGTTAGTTTACTTACTGAGAACCATTTCCACGCCCCAGCGTGACCATGAAAAACCATAACCTCCTCCGTGTGGTTCTCACCGAGTAGCTGGTTGGTGAAGTCTCCCTGGCTGTTTGCACCAGGGGTGGGGTGCAGCCATTCCCAGCTCTTGCGTCCCCCCAGGTCTCATTCATGCACTTGGTCTCCTGCTCCTCCTGCAGGGAGGTGCCAAGTCAGGGCAGATCCCCAACCCCCCAGGTCCTCTTCCAGTTCTACGGGTCTTTCCCTGCCCCTCAGCCCTCTGCCAGGCCAGATCTTTCTTTTTGCTGTGACTGTCTCCTCATCCTGTTTAGATACTCTCAATCCAAGGTCCTCCCTTGGGCTGCTTGCCCAAAGCTAGTCCCTCTGCTTATTTCTTTTTCAGCAGCTGGTTTTTGTACTCACTTGGAATCGATTGTGGCTTCTGTCATGCTGCCTAGGAGACAGGATAGCGCAGCTAGCATGAGCAAGAGAGGCAGACAGACAGACTTGCTTTGCTGCTTGTTCGTATGGCCAGAGCCAGGAGCACCACTGCTGGGAGATGTTTTGCCCAGTCATCTGCAGAATTTGACTGCTGCAGTCTGGTAAGCCTCTGCTTGGCAGGTACAGACTGAGGGCTGTTAACACTCAGCAGCTTTGGTTTCTCTTTTTGTGCTCTTTTTTTTTTTCCCCCCATTTATGCAGGGTAGGAGGAAGAGGCCTAACCGTGCCCCCAGCCACATCTCTGCTCTTGCCACAACAGGAAGCTTAACCAGTTTGGTTTTACTCAAAAAAATAAACAAAACAAAACCCTTGTAGAATTCTTTCTTCTTTAATTTATCATCAGGAAAGAAAAACAGTTGGTTGCAACTAGCAGTTAATTCAAAATGCCTGACTTTTGCCAGTGATTTTGAGGGGGGGTGCTGAGGAGCAGAGAAGAGGGGCTTTGTGTACCTGCGTGCAAGAGAAACCAGCAGTATGGCCAGTTTAGTGCCTCTCACCGCCCCCACTGTGTAATACAGCATCAGCTGCCTTGCAGCAGGAGCAAGCTCTTAACTTTTTCATGTCTTGCAGAGAACGGCAGATCAAGTGCCCCAAGTGTGACAAGCTGTTTTTGAGGACAAATCACCTGAAGAAGCATCTCAATTCACATGAAGGAAAGAGGGACTATGTCTGTGAAAAATGTTCCAAGGCTTATCTAACCAAATATCACCTCACTCGCCACTTAAAAATATGTAAAGGCCCCACATCCAGCCTGTCAGCCCCAGAGGAAGAAGAGGAGGAAGATTCAGAGGAAGAATTAATAGATTCTGTGAGGACTGAAGACTGTAGGATTAACAATGGAGTCTAGTCAACAGGTGATGCCCTCTCTGGACACAAATGAAGAGAGAGGGAAATTTTCTTGGATGTTAAAATGGGAAGGAAAAACCAAACTCTTCCTTGTTTCCCCAGTCAACAGCGTATGTCAGATGGAGATTTCCTTCTGCTTTGGTCTCCGCACTACCCCTGCTTAATAAACTCTGTAGCCAAAACACCGAATGAGAATGGATTGTGCATGTAGAAGTGGAGAGTTGCTGAGAAGGAAAGAGGAGGCAATGAGATCTTTTCATACACACTGTGCATACTTCTTTTCCAAATCACTCAGATTAATCCATCCAGTGCTGGGATATATGACACACCTTGCATAGCCCTTTGAGTAAAGAGCCGCAACCAGAGACGTAGTCAAGTGATTGCAGTGCCCTGTAAGCCAGCTCTCCTTAACTGCCAAAGCCCTGACAGTCAGAAAAACAAACAAAAATTGGCGGCGGCAGTTGATGCATTTTTCTTTTTAATACTTAATTAAAGGCTGTAGTTTGGCATGGAGCAAAGACTGTCAGTGCTCAGGTTTCCTTCCAAAATAATAATAAAAAGCTTTGGTTAGGAAAAAAAAAAAGCCAGTGATATCAGCATTTGCAGACAAAGCAATTACCCCACTACAGAAAATATAAAATCCTGGCTTTTTGAGAACAGTTGTTGCCTCTTTTCACTCTAGTTCACTAGAACATGTAGGCAGGTGAAGAGGTAAAAACTGTGTAGACTCAGTAAGAAAGAGGCTTACAGGTGGGCAGAGAATGTTTACAGCATATATTACATCTTGTGCTGTAAACCTTCTACCACCTAGAGTGATGGGAGGGTTTGCTGCTAATATTAATTTATGGAATGAAGATGTATTTCATTCTGTTGTTTTCTTAAAAAAAAAATAATAAAAATGTGGCTCTTTTCCAATGTTCTTTTTTATATTTACACATTCTGAAAAAAAGTTTCCTATTTCTGGTAGTGATGCTAAGAGAAATAACACCACTTTTTCCTGGTGTGCCTCTCCCAAGCTTTCCTGGGACAAGGTATGGGCAGGAGCGCCTCCCTGAGCAGGTACAGCCAAGAACTTGTCTTTAAACCTTTTAAGATTTGCTGTTTGGCTTCTCTGGCTGTGCTGCAAAAGAACAGTAAGCTGAGCTCGGTTCTCTGACGATGTAGTTGGAGGTTCCTTTGTCAAAGATGCTCTAGTAGTTCCCCTAAATAGCCCAAGTTAAGCTGTACCCCTCCCTCCATGTGGTATTTCCTAGAGAGCTGACAAGGCATTAACACTTGCCCTCCAAGATCAGGATGTGAATAAAAAGCTCCAGAAAGAGAGGTTGAGGGATTTTGCTTAGTTAAAAAAAAAAGTGTTGCTTTCAGTAATGCAATTTCTTCCTAAAACTATAAGCAACTTCTAGAGCTAGAGTGCCAACTAATACCAGAGGTAGAGATAACTGAAATTACCACCCTCAAAGAATTTACAAGAACAACATTTATTTCAGATGAAAGCTTTGAAAAATGCGCTGCTTTTCAGCGGAGAGCACTTAAACAGAGGTGGTTCAGGTGCTTTTACCTTTTTAAGCTTCACAAAGAAGTTATTCATTTGCTGTCCACACATTGTTCACTATCACTTGGCAGAGACAGGACTGAGGCAGGAATCCCAGCGCATCCACCATATTCTTGGTTCCTGCAGCACCGTGCTAAACCTAGATACGGCTGAATTTTAGTTAGAAGCAGCCATTTAACTTCAAGGGATGGGAAGGAAACTTACAGCCTCTGTCTTTTCCCTGATAAAATTCAGCTGCTTTACCTCACCAGCATGAGACGGTTACAATGAAGAAGGGTGGAAAGCAGCAGTAAGATCTTGTCAACTACAGGCACTGACACCACAACTCCTCTGATACCAGCTGCTTTAATAGCCAGGGCATTCTTGCAGCAGCAGCAGCACTGTAACAGCCCCCTTCCAGTGTGTGGAGAGGGAACCGCTTTCCTGAAGGATGCAAATATTATTTAACCTCTGGTCTGGGGTAAGGCACTTGGGTATTAAATGTGAGCAAGTAGTTTTGAGTAACATCCCTTGATTAGGTTTCCGATGGTATCAACAAAGCATTTCAGTCAGCGGTTAGGCTGACACTCAGAATGTTCCTCTGTGTCTTCAGGTGTCAGGGAGAAATGCCTGGGAGGAGTTAAGAAAATGAGCATGTAACACAGACACCAGTGACAGTGACCAGCTGAGGTCCCTACCCTCGCTTTGTGTCCTGACAGCCCCTCATCCTCTTCTGCGATCCTTACTGCAGTTCAAATTCTCTTTATATATATTACATTTTGGAGCTTGAAGAAAACCCAAAACAGGCACCATCAATAAACCTCAGGTGCTGTGGAACCAGGGAAGAGAAACCCTTGATCTTGGTGGGATAGAGCTGGGATACTTCTGGTTTGATACTGGTGATCTCAGGTGTTACAGAGTCTACTCAGGGACTCCAATTTACTGCCCAAGAAATCCTCTTTAAAAGATGTAAGAAAGTTACATAGAAGAACTTTTAAAATCTATTAGAAATATGTAAATCTAGCCTCAAACTAAGGATAAATTACGTATTTTCATTTGTCATTTAATTCAGCTTTTGTTTATTTATTATGCAACTGTAGTCTGAAATATTTTCCCTTATACCCTTAGAAGATCTTTATCTTCTTTTCAGTATTCCACAAACTTCTGGTGGCAGCAGAATGATTTTTTTAGTGACTGTTTCATTTTATGTATCGATTTTGAACACAGTAGCCCCAGTTTCAGGGATCATAATCTCAGGCAAAAGCAAGTGATTTCACCTTCCAGAGCTGGTAATAGAGGCGGGAACTTAGAAATGCTGACTTAGAGCTTAACCACATCACCCTGTTTCTTTAAGATGAAGCAGCCTGCAGATTGCAAGACGCTCAAGCAACTTCTATGAACTCTCACCAAAGAGGGGATTTGTAGAATATACGTTAGTCATAGTCCTGTTAATTACTCTGATTGTTTTGATGTTTGGTCCATCACGATTCCATTGCTGTCTCCAAATCGTTGCTGCTGCTGCCAGCTGTGGAGCTGGAAGCCACAGAGCTGGCACCAGCCAGAACAAGTCTCTCTCTGTTTCCAAAAACTTCATTCACTGCAACACAAGATAGGGGATTGCTTACACGTTACTGTTCCAGAGACAAGAGAAGTGCAGCAGGTATAGCATGGCGATCACGGAATGGAAACTCCGAGCTGGCGAAGTTCCAAAGCTTTTCTCCTTAGCCCGAGTAGGGAGTTGAAGCTCACATGTCAGAACAGTCTCCCGCATATGATACTTAGATACAAGTCCTGTTACTTCTTCCCCAGAGCATCTCTAGATGTTTCCCTGTGTGTAATTCCTGTACCTAAGTACTTTGAAATGGATATGTTTTGTAGAGCAAAACATTACGTTTAAATAATTTCTGGGTTTAGTCTCGCTGGTTTTCACCAAGCTCTTAAAAGCCTTCTCCAAAAATTCATGCCATTAGTTACACGTAGCTACCACAACCGATCAAAACCCGTCCTCATTTTTATTCCTACAAGTACTCAAGAATGTGATAGCTGATTACACCAGGAACATGAGGAAAAAAGGAAAACATGGGTATTGTAAGAAATTAAACTTCAGCTACAAGAAAATAAATCCTGTGGCAGAGTTCTCCAAGTTAGAAAAAAAAGCCCTATTTTTTGGAAGCTAAAAATGTGAACACGTATGCAGTCTTGGGGTATTTAAAAATATTAACCCACAATTTCTCTCGGTCAGAATACACTCCTGAGTGTACAAACCAACCCTGGGGGCAAGGAAGAACCACAAGATTCAAAGAAATTAGAAGGTTACCTGCAGAAATCTTGCTTATATCCCAAACACGCAGCCCTTCTCGCTGTCCTCCAAAGGCAAAAACAAATGGGAAGTCAGGGCAGCAAGCTGCACAGAAGAGAACACCCTGGGAAGGAGAAGGAAGGGAGAGGATTAAAAAAAAAAAAAATACATCCTTCTTGGGCTGGGGGCTCCAGAGGTGGACGCAGCACTCCAGGTGAGGTCTCACCAGGGCAGAGTAGAGGGGCAGAATCACCTCTCTCGATCTGCTGACCACACTTCTTTTGATGCGGCCCAGAATGCGACTGGCCTTCTGGGCTGCCACTGTACATTGGTGGCTCATGTCCAGCTTTTCATCTACTAGTACCCTCAAGTCTTTTTCCACACGGCTGCTCTCTAGCATGTCCTCTCCCAGCCTATATTGATAATGCTGGTTGCCCTGGTCCAGGTGCAGGACCCTGCTTTTGGCATTGTTGAACCTCATGAGGTTCAGCTGGGCCCACTTCTCCAGTCTGTCCAGGTCCCTCTGGATTGCATCCCATCCCTCTGTTTGTCTTCTACAAAAAATGACATTATTGAATCAGAAACAGTAACGTATATACAACATATAGTATAAAACTATGATGATCTCAAGTCTATGAAGTCAGCTTGTGAAAATTGTAATAAGGAGTTTCTCTGAACCTTTTTTTTGAGACAGAGGGGAATCTCTAAACAAGATCCCATTTAAGTAGTGCCATGCTTTGTCCTGATCACCTTATTTTTAGACTCAGCTCTTCTGAAAATAGGGAAGGAGGGGGAGAACAGAAGAAAATGGTAATAGCACAGATTGCTTCTCAGCTCCTCCTGTTATGAGCAGTTTGTGGACAGGTGGTCACTGTGCTCTCCATAGCACAGATGAAGCTTATTGATCAAAACCAATTGTGATTATATGTGTTGACACTGTTTCCTCTCAATTCCTTTTCCAAATGATAGATTGTTGCAGCCACAGACTCTTCAGGATCATTAGGCCCGCAGTAAACACTTTAATTTACTAACAGTCTTTCAACTGTGATACACAGTTTGAAACCTGCTGATCATAGAGAGTCAGAAATCCCGATCAGAATCTGTGCATTGTCCCTCTTCAACCATGTCATAAAAACAGTTCTTGCCTGGAAAAGTTCATGACTTTATAAAAAGGTAAGTTGTACCAAGAATTAGGGGAAAGCTACTATTACCTCATTATATAGATGGGAAACTGAAACAATTGTGATTTGATCCAGAGTTATAGGTAGAGTTCGTATCTCTTGTGTCACAGCCCATTACTTTTCCTAGAAACCCGTCATTGTGTTTAATCTTAATCTGTCAGTTAAGCAAGTTAATGAGAAGTTTCTGTGCTACTGAAAGTTGCAGTGAAGTATAATTGTAAACACTATGGAAGATCAAACCAGAGAAGGAAGTGCCATTTTACAGCTCTTTTATTTGAACTCCATGCTTGATCATTGTAGAAATTTTTGTACATCAGTGCTCAAAGCTGTGCTTGTTCATTCACCTGGTCAAGCAAGCATTTCTGTAATTATCATTGTCCTAAGTACTAGATCAAACAGTAGCAGTTTAAACCTTTTAATGTTATATTTGAAATTCATTTTGTGTTTTTTCATTAGTAATCCCTCCTGATTGATTACACATGTCTGAGTGGTTTAAAGCCATGTACTAACTTGTCTGTATAAATACTTCCCATTAGAAAATGCTTTAAAAGTTCTGAATTAATGTTTGTTGCCATAGCAATACTCAGTTTAAGATTCATAGAATAGCTTTTTATTTTCTTCCTACCATAGGGGAATTCACAAAGGAGATTCTAAATCTATTTCAAATACAGGGGGTTCAGCAGGACTGTATGCATAGGAGACTGTGGGGAGAAATGCATGGGAAAAAAAATTATCCAGAGATTAAATCTATTTCTGGAGCACCGAGGGGATCTATAGCAATGGGAAGGCTTATGGCTTTTGGTTTTATCCTGTGTTTGAGTTCCAGGAGACCTTATCTAAATCACACAGAATCACAGAATGTTAGGGGTTGGAAGGGACCTCAAAGTTCATCTGGTTCAGCCCCCCTGCCAGAGCAGGATCACCTACAATAGATTGCACAGGAATGCGTCCAGGTGGCCTTTGAATGTCTCCAAAGAAGGAGACTCCACAACCCCCCTGGGCAGCCTGTTCCAGTGCTCTGTCAC
>JAVSBS010012300.1:0-77227 GCA_033124195.1 Coracias cyanogaster
CAGAGACACAGGTGGGCCAGGTTCTGCCTCTAGAACATGAAGCCAGTGGGGAAAACAAAACATTCTGCTAGGCTGTGTCTCATTCACAGGTCAACTCCAGCTCTGGGCCCACAACTCAGGCCCCAGCACTTCACCCTTGGGATGTTTTACTGGTATGTTGCCTTCATTTGTATGAAACCAGAGAAAGGGTTGTCTAGGTGAGTGGTTGGGAACCAGCAGCCATGTCTGTTTGTTGTCAGCCCTCCCATCGCTGAGTGACCCTGATTCTTGTTTTAGCTAGACCTCATTTGTATTACCATCTTTTTCTGATATTGGATGTGTCTTTACTGATGAGTGAAGCAGCTAGACATGGCTGCAGACCAGTAGGAGTTACTTTGTTGAATGGTGTAGCCACTGCAGTGCTATCACAGCACAGGCATGGTGAATCGTGCAGATCTTCCAACTTGCTCCAATTACCTTGGATTTCTCTGCCCTGTACTCCAAAATATGGTGCTGCTCTAGGTTTCTGGTCGTGGGATTCCTGATGGAGTGAGTGTGTCAGCTAAAGAAATCCTTAAGCGGAGAATTTATTAATCTTTGCTAGTGTTGATCATAACTTTGGAGATGGAGGGACGGGGTGTTTTCTATTAAGCTATACGGGGAAAAGGTGCCACTTTGCACATACTATCTGGATTCAGGCTTGTGGTGCTTTTCAGGTGTAATGTTCCCCCAATATTAACTTCATCTTGCATTGATTCAAAGGCAGAGTAACATCCCTGAGCCCACATCTCCTAAAATGTGAGGGGAAATAGGCTTGTTATTATGTGGCAATGAGCATACAATCCTGACCTTCGTTGTGAGTATAGGCTTTTAATGAAGAAAAAATAATGGCCACAAAACCTTCTTCTCAGAGTACATTTAGACTCGAACTGTGGCAGATTCCTAGATAGCTAAATAGATCTTAGGGAAATCTATGGGAGAGAACATGATCTACAAGGTGCAGACAGTGCTGCTGTGTTGTGTTTTGTTCTCTCTGGTTTCTTGGCAGTGCAGCACCCTCCTGTCATACAGGTCTTTCCGTGTGGTTCTGCACTGTTCTGCTGCTGCCCGATGCTGTTCCTTTATCCATTTTGCCAGAGTGCAAAGGGCAATGTGTTTGTACTGTACAGTGAACCAAAATAAGAATTGGATGTGCTGTAGATTATCAGAAAGCTTTTCTGTTTTTAGGCTTCTGAAGGAACTCAAGCATCTGTTTCTTAAGTTCTGTCTAAAGCCTTGTTTCCCCTTTCTCAAAGTAGGCAGGCAGATGCCAAGTTACCTGCATGACTGTGGTGTTTGTATTCATTAAGCTGACTCTCAATGGAAACATTAATAAATAATTTTTGTTGACTGCTATGTGTAGGTTACTAAGTTGCAGAATAACCACTTTAGCTTAAACAGAAAAGCATTGCATGCGAAATTCTGATATCCGTTCATGCCAAACAGGACTTTGTTAAGCTTAAAATGTTTCCAAGTCTCCTTCTCACAAAGAAACATTTATAGCTGATATTGATCCAGTAATATTGAAGATCTCAAGGACACAGAAAAAAAATGTTTCTGCCCAGAGAATATCAAAAGAGAGGTTGGGTGAACAAAGTTTTAAAGAGCATATAGTGAACAATCCTTAAGAGTTCTATTGGTATCGTCAATGATTTAATAGAGACTAACCATTTCTAACTTCCACAATCGTAGATTTATTCTGAATTCTGACAGCAAACTTCCAGCTTTCCGGTTGTTTTGTTTTGACAAAAAGAAAACCCCACCACAAAAAACAAACATTCTGGGATGAGAACGCCAGTTCACTGGTGCCTCCTTTATTTTTAAAAAGTTACATTTTCCCCTTCAAATTTGTTTTGTTGTGGGGAGCTGAAGGTATGAATACAGTGTCTTAGATTGTGAGCTTGTGAAGGGCTTTATTAACTGGCTTGATCAGAGCATGAAGCCAACACATCTGAGGAGGTGTGTTGCCAACAGCTTCCAGAAGGTCTGCGGAAAAAGAGTCCTTAAAGGCATAGGATTAGGACCTGCCTTTATACGACTTCACATAGAGCGCATTCACAGTGGCATTGTAATTTGGATCAGGAGTGCACTTTTGACATGAATCTCCCAATGGTCTCTATTTTGCAGCGCCTTGGTTTTGGAGTACATGAACAGGATTTCTTCTGGATGAAATTAAGTGGAAGATGTGCTCCAGGAACACACCAGGAGGGCACCACAGCCACAAATGGACCCTCACTCCCTGGAACCGCACTAGAGGTAATCCAAAGGAAAGAGCACCTGAAATCTGAAATGCATTTTTTTCTGAACCTCAGATCCTCAGCACCAACTCTTTCACTCTACACATCTTTCTCCTGTAGTCCACAATACTTGCCAATGTAGACATAGTCACTGAACACCGTACTGATCTGGAATGCAGTGAATTCTTTTGGGGATGGGAGTGGCTGAGATTTTTTTTTTTATTAAGTCTAGCCCAATAAACATATAAACATATAAATAACTATATATATCATCTTAGTATATTAGTGCTGAATCTGACTATCTGATCATAGGGTAAAATCCTTAGAGTAGCTTCTTTGTGTACATATAACCTAGGATTATACAAATACACATAACATGCTTCTGGTTATTTGGGGGCACTGTTTATCAATGCAAATATTAGTAACAGTTACTCTAGTCCAAGATAATGTAATAAAATTGATGGATGCATTATTTTTAAAAGCTGTGAACAACTGTGTTCTATTTATTTATTTGCCTGTAATTATGTTACTAGAAAAAAATGCACCATTTAAAAAACATGTATAATATTATAAAACATGCCCTTGCTTTCTTAACAGGTATAAATTGGTGAGTTCATGTTAGTGTGTGTTTATATTAGCAGAAAATATAGCTTACTGCCTGTGTGGGAGAGATTGATCTGTAGAACATTTGTCTCAAAGATTGGATTACACTGTGTTACAATACTATTCACAGAGAAAAAAATATTATGATCTGGCCAGGACTGTTTCTTGTCTGTGTTTCAGAGTTGGGTCTAACATAGTTGTCATCTGAAAGATGCTTAGCTGGTGCATTCAGATCTCAACCTTGCAGCCCACTCTGAGCTTAATTTTTCCTTTTGTTGGGTATCCTGTGTAACCAACATGAATCTTTCCTGTGCATTCACTAAAATGTAGATCAGGCCTATAATTCAGTAAACTTGCCTCAGTGAAGGTACGTAAAAACTTTAAAACTTCCAGGAATTCTGCCGTCTCTGGCCAACATTATACCTGGGCCTGTAAAATACCGTAAAAATGCATTGATTCCTGAAACTTCATGATTGATGACTACAGAAACAAAATGCAGGCTTCCTGTAATTTTAAATTTTAATTTTAGAGTTTATCTCAGTAATTATAGTTCAACCTGTAATCTAGGGGGAAAAAAAAATGTTCAAAACAGGAGTAGATCGAATAATCATAGAATCGTAGAATGTTAGAGGTTGGAAGGGACCTCTGGAGATCATCAAGTCCAACCCCCCTGCCAAGCAGGACAATAACATGATGAATGTTGGTGATTGGTTTGTGAAATATGCTCATTTTTTCCAAATTAGAAATACAATACATGTATTGGTTTTATTCTTTATGAAAATAACCTCAGGAGATTTTGAGCCCTAAAGCCATAGTGTAACATATTTTAGAAGTTCTCTTCGCAGCTGTAATCAACATATTTCCCATGGAACTGAAAGAGTATTGCATAAAGTAGAAAATGTTTTGTTTCATTAAAATAAAAAGAAAAATGTATGTCTTGCCAGAAAAACATAATCATTAGGAAATACTTTCAGTAACAGTAAATGGATATAAAATGCTTTTAACAGAATCATTTACCTTTATGAGCTCTCTTCTCACCTGTCTTGTGAGACAGTTGGACAAGAAGGAATTTGAAGTGGAGTTAGTACCTCACTGAACTCCAAGGTTCTTGATAGGATTTCAGTTTCCTCAGTTTCTCTGTAGTAGTGGGGTGGGTCATGCAGCAGCAGCATGTTTTGTATTTGAGCTTCTGAGGGAAGATACAAGGATGATGTATCCAATATCAAAGATTGTTAGTGCATCTGCTAAGGAGGAAACATAGATGAATTCTGCCTAATTCTGGCAAGTGTTGACAGGAAACAAATGTTGCTTTAAATACTGTTTATTTGTACCAGGTTACAAAGTCAAACAAAACAAGAGGCGGACTAAAGAGGTGTGATGCTGTTGCTTTGTGTTACTGATGAACAGAAGCAAGAAATAAACTTTTAAGTAATGGGAGGACAAAGTTTGGACTTGCACTCAGAGAAGTCTCCCTTGTGATATTAAACCCATGCTACTTTTCATGGAAAATAATTTTTTCCTTAATTGCCATGATTTTTGTTTTTCTACCTCTGTGCTGAGGGGAAAGGCTTTAGTCTTTCCACTTGAGTGAAGTTGTATTTCAACACTGGAGAGGTGCTGTCTTAGGTTAGTAAAAACCCCTCGGCTCTCTAGAATGCCTTGCAGGCATTTATATCTGAAGAAGTTGCCTCTGTTCTGAGCTGCACTGTTGTGCAAGAGAAAATCACCAGGACTTGTACTTTCTACTCAGCGAAGCTCTGGTTCACAGCATTGAGCGTCTTCTCTCAAAAAATATCAGCAGCTTCATAGATAAAGTATGCAAAAAAGCACTACTGCTTTGTCCCCTGTCCACCAGGAGCCAGCAGAGCATTCCATTGTCTCTGTGCCCTGCTTCTTCTAGGAGAATTTGTGGTTTTCCTGAGGAAGCCATTAGGAGCCTATTTGCTCTATGACAACCCCAGTAGGGCTGTGTAAATAACATTTAGTAAAAGTTCACAGGTACAACGGGAAGAAATCAATTCACTCTGCTCTTCACAAGCTGTGACAAGGCTCCTTTTGACTAAAAGCCAAGGACTTATCACATGGGGAAGGCTGAGAGGTCTTTGTTTTGCCTCCTTAGATTTTGAGTTGTACCTTTAAGCCACTTCTGCATTGCTTTACACTTAATGATCTGCTAGCTTTTAACTATGGGTCTTACAATGGCAAGAGGAGTTTGAGGAGAGTCTTAAGGAGAAAGGAGTAATATCTATTCATCTCACTGGTACCTTTGCTACCCTGACTTGGGCAAAGCTTTGAAAAAAAAGATATTTTAATCAAGCCTCTTCTTCTCAGGCATATGTCAGTGAAATGCAAAAGATTTTGCTTTGCCTTATTAAAATAGGAAACTCATTTGAAAATATTTGAAATATGTTATTCTTTAGGATGAGGGGTTTGGGCCGTATATATTTTAAGAAAATAAGCTGATGTGGAATGTTCAAGCAAAAAAATTCAAATGAATTCTGTCATGCTGCTAGTTTCTAGGGTGTTGGGTGGTCTGTTATGGTATCTACATGAGCACTATGGGAATCTTATACTGATGACTCAGATTCAAGCACTTCTGGCTTGCAAAGAGAAAAATGTTCAGAGCTGTTGATTCATAGTCTGCAAGCAGGCAAGAAACAGAAGCCAGACTTTCCTTTCAGCAGGACTGCTGTGGTTCTGTGTAATGCAGTTCTGAGTCTACACTATTCAGACTCAAGCTGGATTTCCTCCCTATCAGGCTTTATTAACCTTTCTGGGAAATGTATTTCTGGTTGCCACAATTACTGCTGGGGCCTATAACTAGTAGCTTTTTTGCCCTTGCCTATGGCAAATATAGGGAGGTGCCACAGTTCATAGCTTCTCTTTGCAGCTCCACAAGAGAAGCTGCCCACTGAGGCAGGGATCTATGCCACCAATTTTACTTCCTCAGTCTCCTGGCATTTCAACCATTATCCATAGCACCAGATCATGATCTGAGTGCATTCAGCTCCAAATCCACAATGTACATACAGACTTAAACCCATCTGCAGTCTGACCCATCATACCAACCCTAGCCCCACTGATGGGTAGTAGTCCATACCCCCTCATCAAAAGGGTTCTGAACAAATACATCTGTCCCTGCAGCTGCACTAGTCCAAAGCCACCACAAAAATCCTAAAACCTTCCTTCAGCTCCAGAAACATAGTTAATTGCACAGCATTTCCATGTAGCTGGCTTGGAAACCTGAAGTTCCTAGCTCTTGACACCTACCTTTAGCAACAGGATCTAGAACAAGGGTCAAGGCATCCTTGTGAACAATGCTCTCTGAGCACAGTCCAGTGCATGCAGAGGAACACCCACTGTCTGTCCAGTTTTGTTCCCTGGCAAACTGGCCCAGTTACTTGGCAGAAGCAGCCAAGGGGGTTATAGCTCAGTGAGTCCACTCAGGCTAGAGGCCTGGCAATAGGCAGAAGAAGATAACACTAGGAGAAAGATGATGAAGTCAAGTGGAGGCAGGTGCTGGCAGGACTAAAGTCTCAAGTCCTTACTGATCCAGGGGAAATCACAGAATTATAGAATGCATTGGGTTGGAAGGGACTTTCCAAGGTCATCTAGTCCAACCGCCCTGCAATCACTCACAAAGGAAATAACTCATTTCCAGGATGATGTCTCTCTGAAGCAGGAAACATGATTGTTCACCTTTCAGCCCCAGAGCTTTCAGAAATCCACAGCTAAGAGAATGAATTATCTCACTATGAGTCTTTTGATAAGGAAAGGAAAAGCTTCCAGTGGGAGAAGGTAGAAAGGTACAGGAAAATGATACATTAATATTCTGAGGAATTATACATAAGTAAAAATTAATTTGTAAATGTAACAACCTTTCAAATATTGTTTACTGAAACCCAAAGGTATACTATTCCAAAGCAAGAGACCATATCTGGGAAGTAGTTCCTTTCATCCCAAGTTTTACTGTCTGTCTTCACAAGAAAAGGTTAATAGGAAACAGTGCAGGGCAGAACTGTGAGGTAAGCCTACCTTCTTGTTCAGTGCAGTGCACAGTGCATGCTTTGGCCTGTGGTCTGGTAATACTTGACATCCCAGTGAGAGGTGTTGGGGATCTTTTGGGGTGATACACAGAATGAGGCACCCGGTGATGTCAGCAGATGGTTATTGAGTGCATGAGGGGGGGAAGGATGTTAGAGCACACTTGGGAGCTGGGATCCAAGCCACAAATAGATGCTGTGCTGTTTTACCTTTCCTAAATAAAGTAGTAAATACAGCCACAAGCCAAGCCAAAAGCTGGTTCATCACAGAAAATTTTATTGGGAAGAATTAAGTGAAGTCATGTGGGTGTCAGTTCAATTCTTGACAAATAGTCTGAGCCTAGAACATTTCAAATAAGGCAGACAGCACAGCAGCAGCATTTCTATAAATTGCCAGTTCCTATTCTCATTCTTGGATATACAAATATTCTTTGCTTAGGTTGTGTAGGATTTTAACATCATTTCGAAACAGTTGGACCTGGCCACTGGTGGAGTTTGGATTCTGGTTAGCTGGCTTGCTGGATGTTTCTGCCTTCCTGTGTTTGACAGACATGGTGATAGATTTTGATCTGTTTTACTTTCTTCTGCTGACCTTTTCTTTTCTTTGGATGTATTTTTTGTTTGAGTTGAATTGGCATCAAAATAAATGGATGTGTTTGAAAAGAGTGTTTTTGTTCACCAGACGGGGCAAAATTATCTGGAGGTCCAACTTTTCTTGGAAAAGCAGTGTGAAAAAAGCTGGAAGCAAGTCTTTTGGCAAGTGATAATACATAAATAGCTTTTCTGAATACCTGTTAAATGCACTGTCATGTTATTGTTATCCAGTAGAGCCAGTAATTGGTTTATGATGATTTTGGACCACTTGTTTGTTTTTAACATGGATGGCTTGGCTATCACATTAAAGTGAACTATACTTTAATGTTTGTGCCATGTGCAAGTGATACAGCTGTATCAGTAATTCCCAGAGTTCACAAGTTGAATATATTATGAAAAAAAAATATTTTCACTATTTCTTTTTCATACTTCATCTTAGTCTAATGCTGAATATATGGAAAGGCTCAGCAGAATCTTTTCCTTCATTTCAGCAATAACTCAGCCATTGAAAAACTCTGTTATTTCCTTCCAAAAAAACACTATGGAAGATTTAGAGTTGTGGTTTTAAGATACTATGGGAATGACTTGCCTTAGTTGTTATTATAGAGGGTGTACAGACTGGAGGAAAAAGGCTTAGGACATCACTTCTACCCTCTAAATCTTCACACAGAGAGGTCACCCAACATGTAAATCTGTCATTACCTAAGTTGAATGTATCTCTGCTGCCTGTATCTCCAGGGTAGTGAGTTTCTTTGGGAAACAACTAATTGGGAGGACTAAGGTCCCTGAAACCTCTCTGTATAGCTCCCTGAAATCTCTCTCTATAACTCCCAGGCTACAGTGGTTGCTCTGTGCTGATGTGACAAAGGGGTCAGGGAAAGAGAAATATCACAAAATCATGGAATCACAGAATGGTTGGGGGTTGGAAGGGGCCTCTGGAGGTCATCTAGTCCAACCTCTGCTCAGGCACAGCCTTAGGGAAGGCTGCCTAGGACCATGTTGCCAAGGAGGGAGACTTCATAGCCTTTCTGGTCAACCTGTGCCAGTGCTCAGTCATCCTCATAGTCAAAAGTGCTTCCTTATGTTCAGGCAGACCCTTCTGTGTTTCAGTTTGGTGCCCATTGCCTCTGGTCCTGTCACTGGGCACCACTGAAAAGAGCCTGGGTCCATCACCTTTGCACCCTCCCTTCAAATATTTGTACACATTGATGGGATCCCCTCTGAGACTTCTCTAGGCTGAACAGTCCCTGCTCTCTCAGTCTTTTATCATCTGAGAGATGTTCCAGACCCTTCATCATCTTAGTGCCTTTTACTGGACTCTCTCCAGTAGCTCCATCTCTCCCGTGTACTGGGGAGCCCAGAACTGTACACGGTACTCGAGGTGTGGCCTCACCAGTGATGAGTAGAAGGGAAGGATCACTTCCCTCAACCTGCTGGTACACTCCTCCTCAGGCAGTCCAGGCTACAATTTGCTTTCATTATTGTGAGGGTATGTTGTTGGCTGGTGTCCAACTTGGTGTCTACCAGGACCTTCAGGTCCTTCTCTGCAAAGCTGTTCTCCAGCCAGTCAGCCCCCAGCGTGTACTGGTGCCTGGAGTTGTTCCTCCCCACATGCAAGACTTTGCATTTACCTTTGTTGAACTGCCTGAGGTTCCTGTCAGTCCATTTCTCCAGCCTGCTGAGGTCCCTTTGGATGGCATCATGACCCTCCAGTATATCAGCCGCTACTTCCCATTTTCTATTATCTGCAAACTTTCTGAGGATGCATTCTACCCCATCGTCCAGATCATTAATGTAGACATTGAACAGGACTGGCCCCAGTATTCAGCCCTGGGGTACATTGCTCGTTGCTGGCCTCCAGCTGGACATTGTACCACTGATCATCACCCTCTGGGCTCAGCCATTCAGCCAGTTTTCTGTCTCCTCATCGAGACCATAATTCATCAACTTCTCTATAAGGATTTTTTGGAGAACAGCGTCAAAAGCATTACTGAAGTCAAGGTACACAATATCCATTGCTCTCTACTTGTCTACCAAGTCAGTCATTTAATCATAGAACGTCATTAGGTTGGTCAAGTGTGACTTCCTCTTGGTGACTATTGCCAGTCACCTTCTTAGCCTTCATGTGCAAGGAACTGGCTTCCGGGGTGAGATGTTCCATCTCCTTCCCAGGGATGGAGGTGAGGCTGACAAGTGTGTAGTTCCCTGCATCCTCCTTCAAGCCCTTCTTGAAGATACAAATGGCATTTGCTTTCTTCCAGTCCTCACACACCTCTCCCAGTTGCTGTGACTGCTCAGAGTTTAGAGTGTCCTCAAGATGTTATCAGCCAGCTCCTTCAGCACTCGTCCCGTCCGGGCCCATGGACTTGTGTATGTGTGTTTTAAAGGCTTTTCAAAGCATGCTAAGTGAAACACTCTTGTGCTTTTGGTCCCATCTTGTGTTGTGAAGAATAGAGAGAGTAAACTTGTCGCAACCAGTTCTACTTCCAAAATGCTGCGGAAGTCAGAAGGCAAAAGCAGAAATGAGGTGGCATTAAGAAGCATAATCATTTAAGAATTCAGGAGACGTAAGAAAAGGTGACCTCAATATCCTAAAAATGATAATTACAAGCCTGACAACTTTACTAAGCTATCTACTCAAGCATGTTAAAGATGTTCTGCAATGAGTTCTCTGTGTAGTCCTTCCATTTCTACCTCTCTATGGCTTTTCTTGAGAGCTTGTTAAAGGTGTCCCCATGCCGTGCAGTTATATGGAAAGTGGGATAAAGGATACTATCCCCTTGCTGGGGTGAAAAGAGGAAGTGCAACAAGGCACCTCTTGAATTGGAAGCATAATCTGCCTTCTTAAGTAAAATACTCTGTTCCCAGGGAATAAAGTCACTTGATGGCTCTGATGGACAGATGAAATAGTAATTTATGTGTGGCTCTGGCAGAAGTAAGATCTCAGGTCAGAGCTCTTTTAACCTTCCTGTTGACTAATGCAGAAAAGATGAAGATTTACAGAGACAATTATTAAACCTGTACCCGCTCCATGATGAAACTGAGTACGATGTAGCCAGTGGAAACAGAAAATAGAAAGATCATTTCTAACTGATTAAAACTGTGTTTCTGTTATGTACATGGCAGTGGGCTGAAAAAAAGGTGAGGCCATCTCAGCTGAGTAGGGAGAAAAGTAATTTCTCTAATTCATATTTTTCCTCTGATTGTGGTGGAGAAAATAGAGGGATGGAAGCATTTCAGTGAAGAGGGCTGAGATATTATTCTCTAGACTTCACACTGATTTTGATAGCCACGATGTTGTGAGAACTAGACATGCGTTCAGATCCAGAAAGAGCCAAAGCAAGCTGTTTGTTGAAGTGAGAAATTATCCATGTTCCTATCCTTAAGCCGATGCTAAAAGGCAAAAATAAGAAAGCATAGATTGACAGCTTAATACACACTTCAAGGAATGCTCTTTTCAGGCTTTATGTCAAATGCCACTGTGATTTTTTTTTTTTTTTTTAAATTTACTTGTATCTAGGAGTAGTTATTTAAAGATGGAAAGTTGAGCACGAGCAGACTTTGTTAACGTTGAAAGTTCATGAGGTAGCTTTTGTGAAGCTGTGTACTTTGCATTCTCCTAATTGCACCAGCAGCATCTTACAGCAATTTACAGCCCAGGTTCTGTACGGAAATACAGGATTCTCCCCAAAATCCAGCTTTACAAGGAATGTTATTTCTGCCCTCTCGTGGCCACAGGCCAGTTTTGCAGTTCTCCAACGACGGGAATTTCAAAGACTAACATTGTGTTTCGATAACCCCAAATGTCTTGCTTTTAGTTTAGATAACAAACATAATATTTTGTATCTCCGAGACAGTTTTTCTGTATACAATGTATTTATGTGTATCTTTCATTTGAGTACGGTAGTTGGTTATTTAGATTGTCAAATTAATTACATACAATTTTCTTAGTTTTACCTCATAACCCAGAATATGAAGACGTGACCTGCATGTTAGAAGACATAGGAAAGGATCATTTATTTCCTAGCCACTAAGGTAATTTTAGTTCAAGGGCCTGTGACTCACTTTTGGCCTATTCGCATGAAAAATGGTGCATATTTCCATGCAGCAGCTTCTTCACGCCTTCAATTATTTTTTACTTATATACAGATTGAATTGCACTCCGTTTTCATGTCATATCAATCAATCAATAAATAAATACATTGATTCTAGCAGAGTTACTTTCTATTTATCCCAGACTGAGGACAGGATCAGGCCACAATGCAAATTTATATTTTACAAAGATCCTATACAGTTTAATGGTTACCATGTATCCCTTGTATGAATAATGCTATCACATACAGGCTTGTAGAGGGTTGCATTGTTGCAGTTAAGGCTGCTGCTTATCCCGGTTTCTGACAATCAAGTATACAGAGACAGAACAGGTATACATGCATGCACAGTGATGTCCCTAGTGCTTGTTAGCTGGTGGGGATCTGAACAAAGTGTGAGAACATATGATGCAATAGTGATTTAAGAGAACAGTATTATACAGAACAAGAATAGATTAGTCACTGTCAAGATAATACTAACAAACGAGAATATTTTGCAGTTAGATATTGGAAAACAGGGAAAATAAAAGTCATTACTTTATACATTACCTGCAGACTTTCTCCTATGTGTCCCCTTTCACAGTCAGCTCAAGTTACCATATCCTCATCTCTGTGATTTCTGGGGTAACTGGAAAAATCACAAGTGCACAGGCATAGCCTGCGCTCCTGTTGTGCCAGTGCTAAACTGTGCACCATCTGCATTTTGCATGAGAGGGAAATAAGATCCAGAAAGAATTTATCACTAGTTATATATTTGAGATGGGCATGGGCTCTGCAATCCTCCAGGCTAGCCCTGGGGATTCATAAATTTCTATGCAGTGTAAATATGTGCAAGAATACATTTGTCAGGGAAAGTCTTGAAATATGGAACCTGGGGAAGCATACAGTGGTGGATGAGCCGGCAGGGGAAGTACCTTCTGAAGACAGTCTGCTCTTTTCCCCTCCCTGCTCTTTCCACATTACTGACACTTCTAGTTCAAGAGCTATTCAGAATCACCTGCATTCACGCTTCCTTCAAGATTCCATAAGCCATATGTGATCCCAGTATAGCTACACTATAGATAGCCTGGTATACTTTCACTGGTATTTAAATTCTCTACAGGCATCTAAATTAAACTTCTGACTTTTCTTTCATAGCTGCCAAAAGAAGTCAGCTGCTGCATTAGGCTGTGCTATTTCATTTGAAATGCCTCTTGAGGGAAAGGCAAACTTGTAGCTCTCAGAATTGATGATAGTCTCTAAGGGCAAGTAGGTACTTAGTCAAAAAGGTAACCACACGCAAAGACAAGCTCAGCACCCAGCATATGCTTTTACTTTTTCCTTGAGCCTTTCCTTCAGCAGTAGGGTTCCAAGAAAGTTTGTCTCCATTCTTTTACAAATGAAATTCTCCATATTGCTCATATAATGTAGTTAATTCTGAACACTTTTATTACCCCAAGATAGAGATGCATTTTAGGTACTCACAGTTGAGAGCTAACAGAAGCAGCTAACTCAAAAAAGTTCCACTCTGTTCTCCGTCACTAATTCATGCAAATAGGCCAGCTAAGCCCTGATTGGAAGGAACAGCACATGGAGTTCAATAGACCTTACTGGCCCTGTTCAGCATGGTAGTGGGTTTGCATGGCAAGGTTTTGGTAGCGGGGAGAGTGCAGGGGTGGCTTCTGTGAGAAGCTTACCCCATGTCTGATGGAGCCAATGCAATCTGGATCTGCCCACTGCTGGACAAGGCCAAGCCCATCAGGGACGGTGGTAGCGCCTCTGTGATAACATATTTAAGAAGGGGGAGAAACAACCTAGGCAAGAGCATTTGAAGCCAGAGAGTGGAGTGAGAATATGTGAGGAACAAGTCTGCAGGCATCAAGGTGCGTGAAGAAGGAGGAGGAGGAAGTGCTCCAGGTGTTGAAGCAGAGATTCCCCTGCAGCCTGTGGTGAAGACCATTGTGAGGCAGGCTGTCCCCTTACAGCCCATGGAGGACCCCACTCCTGAAGGAGGCTGTGAGCTCATGGGAAGCCCACGCTGGAGCAGGCTCCTGGAAGGACCTGTGGATTCATGGAGAGAGAGGAGTCCAGGTTGGAGCAGGTTTGCTGACAGGACTTGTGACCGCTGCTGGGGACTCATGCTGGAGCAGTGTTCCTAAAGGACTACATCCCATAGAAGGGACCCACACTGGAGCAGTTAATGGAGAACTGTAGCCCGTGGGAAGGACTCACATTGGAGGAGTTTGTGGAGGACTGTCTCCTGTGGGAGGGACTCCATGCTGGAGTGGGGGTAAGGTGTGAGGAGTCCTCCCCCTGAGGAGGAAGGAGTGGCAGAGATAACATGTGATGAACTGAAACACCCATTCCCCACCTCTCTGTGTTGCTGTGAGGGAAAAGGTAAAGAAAATCAAGAGTAAAGTTGAGCCTGGGAAGGAAGGAGAGGTGGCGAAAAGTTGTTTTATTTTTATTTCTCATTGCTCAGGTTCGATTGGTAATAAGTTAAATTAATTCTCCCCAAGTTAAGTCTGTTTTGTCCATGATGTGTGATCTCCCTGTCCTTATCTTGACCCACGAGCCTTTCGCTGTATTTTCTCTCCCCAGTCCAGCTGAGGAGGGGAGTGATTGAGTGGCTTGGATGGGCATCTAGCATCCAGCTGGGGTGACCCCAACAGAAGCATGTCCAGAAATTGTAAATCCATTTGTTTTCAACTGAAAAATTTAGTATAAAGCTCCTCAGAGATATAAGAATACCTATTTTATATTTTGACTGTCAGCGATGCAAAGTAACTTAATACATTTTCTTTGATGTGAGGCAGGGAGGCTTTAGGAACTAAGGGTCAAAACCCAAGCAGAGTTTTGAGTTAGGATATGCCTAGTAGTTGCTTCTGTTTTTGAACCACTGCTCATCTATCACTTGTTACCAGTATATGAACAAATGTGACAATTGCAAAGACAGATACAATGACTTATTGTGCGCTACAATGTCACTATTTCATTGCACATATCTGTGCTACAATATACAGCATGTGAAGTTTAGCTCCTGTTTCTGCTACTTAACCAGTTCTTTCATTATGGCTGAGGTATCAAATATATGTGGGGAGAAAGGAGAAGAAATGTTTTGCAACAGGTAGTGTGAAGTTTCTGATAACATGTTTTGCTTTCAACTCTGTTGAACTATAAACTGACTTGTTTTCTGGCTTGTGCCTATAATTTTCAGTCTGTTGCAAGAGACAAAGTAGCTGGATGCCATACTAAGAACAATGAACGTAGTAGTTGATAAGTATGGTAGAAGTCAACTGTTATGAGCATCAGAGTTGAGATAAATATATTACATGCAAAGGCTTCAAAACCAGAACAGGTATCCTAAATATGACAAAACAGGGAAAGAGCTAAGTTATTAGCAGGTTCCAGAAGATGGGTACAGTTAAAAGCTCCTGCCTACCTGCACCATTACTGCTGCTGACTAGGAAATCTTCTGCTGTGGCAAGTGACCTACACTTGGGTGAAGTGAGGGACTTGGGGTCAAGGTTACAAGGGTATATAAGAGAACAGAAATAAAGATTCCTTTGTGAAGTAACAATTATGTCTTAGCTTTGCATCTCCCAGATTGAAGAGTCATAGAATGACAAAAAAATCTGGGTTAGAAGGGCCCTTTGGAGATCATCTAGCCCAACCTCCTATTGAAAGCAGGGCCTTAAAAGAAATAATTGTATGCAAAGCAGTACTTGGGTGCCCCTGAAAATCTGGGATCTAGCAAAATGAATTTTCCTGTGCAAGGTTTTTTTCTGACCTATGTCTGCCTTAATCACCTGACTCCTTTTTTAAGACTTGCAAACAATAGAAACAATCTCCTGATTTTTCTTTTATGCACTATCAAGAGATTGGAGGATGGCCATAAAGGGATGGAATGAACTTGAATAGCATTTAATACATCCTGGTTTTAGATAACTACTATAACCATATACTTTTCTTATAATACGAGTACAATGATAAACTACAAATATATCTGAGTTTTCTGTAAGCCTATCTAGAACATTTCCTCCACCAGTTAACTCTAGAACTCTAAATGGCTAATTTGGATGACATCTGTAAGAGAAACCCATTTATTGCTGGTTTTCACCAAAATTTCAATTGAATATGATTCTGGGTAAGGCCACAGGACCAAACTTCTGGCTAATCACTTCATGGGATCCACGTGCATAGGTATGAAAAGAAGAAAAAATTTATTTTACATTATCTATCATTCTTGAGATAAAACAGACATAAGGATACCTTAAGCCTTTTTTCCCTTTCTAATAGCACAGATTTTTCTCATCCATATTCTGTACTACAAAATATCTGAGCAGCGCTATTTGAGGTCTTTCTACACCTTATGTCATCGGGAGAGCAGCCTCAGTGTGAATTGGATAGCCATGGGTGTCCCTGGATCTGTGCTAGATGTACTTTAGTGGGTGTCACTAATGAAAACATTTCCGATCCCTGCTAACGGGTACTCTTCAAGAAGGGGCAATTTTTAAAAGGTCTTGTTTAGAGTCTGGAAATTTCTAGTGGTCTGTGATGATGAAGGCTAGTCCAGTTGTCATCATCAGAAGAGAATAGAAAAGGCAGTTACAAAAGCAGTTGAATGATTTTAAGACACTTAGATTTCAAATGCCAGATGACCACATATTTTTCTTCTTCTGAGGGTAAAACAACAGTGTCTTTACATTCCACTAAATCTGTCCAAATGATATACTGAAATCAACAGCATGATGAGCCCTCAGACTTATAAATTAGTCAGTAGATTGTCAGCTGTTCTCTCTATAAGCTTAAGTCAGGATCTAAAGTAAGCCTGGTGTTGTTTTTCCATGGAGCCTCTAATAATGGACATAAATATTATGTGTATGGCAAGGAAGGCTGGGAGCTCCTGGACCCTACTGGAATTCATGCTGGTAAGCCTCAATAGTCTGTCACTTGATTTACTTGAGTCCTTTCCTTGCTTTTTCCCAATTCATAAATAATATCTGTACATGGATAATAAATAACCTGGTGAGTAATAGCTGTAGCAATATATGTTGCCTGTTGTGCCCCTTCTCCTCCCATTGCACTATCCAGTGATTGGTTTTTTGGCTCACATGCTCTCAAGCCAAACAGAAATTTTGCACAGCATAGCATAATTCCTCCTTTATGTACTTTTCACCTAGTTCTTCCTCTGCTGAGGGAAAATAAATCAACAGCCACCTCCTGTATCTGTGTTGTGGAGCTTGCAATAAGAGGGCAACCTGATTGTACTTGCGGCTGGGCCAGTGTTTGGACTTCTGTTTTCCTCCCATAGCAGCCATCATTAATGCCGATTGATGTGTACCCCCTCCCTGTTGCTAGGTGATATGTGCCTTAAAAAAGCAGTTACTATTGCTGCTCAGGGATTCTCAGAAATCTTATTTGCTCTTGGTTCACATCATGTGCAGTGAGGTTTACATGACCAGAACACAACTCAAAGCTCAGGGCATTTCCTTCTGCTGTTCATTTGACTGTAAATCACTTTAAGATTCTACAGTTTTCCTGACTAAAGAAATAATGGTATCCTGTTCTGGCAGCAGGCACTGACAAGACTTCTACTTCATAGGCTGGGTCTTGGACTTTCCCCCCCAGAATTTGCTCAGAAGTGTCCTTCAGCATGGACTTGATGCCATACCCAAGTGTTATGCTGCAAAACTGGTCTTTCATCAGTACTTGCTAGGTAAAGTGTTTTCCGAGACTCAGAGAAAAGCCCAAAGATTGATTTGGGATTCTTTCAAAAGGTACAATCTCATTGTTTATACTCTAGATGTCACTATCTCTTTGATATTTCAAGTCTGAGTAAGTAGACAGGATATTCTCAGGACTGTGTCTCACTGCTTTGGATTGAATTCGATTCAGCAGCCACAGGTTGAATAGAGTTGCGTTTCAAGTAGCCTTACTAATTTTGTAGAGAAATGGCAACTCAGGCTCTGTCCCAACTATGAATTTATCTGATTAAAAGGGCCAATTTGACTAGGGTTTTTTCCAGGTTCCTCTAAAGGTATATGGAATGTAAGGATATCCAATTACTGGTTATTCAGCATAAAAGGCTAAGATAGGAGACAGGAGAAGTAATAAATTAAGCTCTCAGATACCCAGACCCTAAGGAAGAAGAGATAACAAGTCAGTAACAAAGAGCAGAACTGTGAGATCGCTGATTGATGGGACCTTGAGAGAACCACACAATGGTTTAAGAAGGTTCAGCCCAAGCTCTTTAACTGGTTATGGTGGATCTCATGAGAAAGAGCAAAGTTACAATGGTATATCTGAGAGGTCTTTTAGGATCACATAAAACTTATTATGGCATGTATTAAGAGGTGTGGGAAAGTGCTAAACTTATTTTGGTACTTTTAGGGGAGAGCTAAAGACAGGCAAAGGGAAGGATCAAGATAGACGGAAGAAGAACAAGCATGGGAAAATGGAGAAGGGGATTAAAAGAGGGCAGCTGCATGCAGTCAAATTGCTGTCCGTATTTTTTGTCAGGCTATGCTTTGTGCCATATCATCATGGTGTGTCTTATCTTCTTGTTAAACCCAGTTATTGTATGATTTCCTATGTGAGTGTGCTCTCCGTTCTCTGTGCGCATACCATCTGCCAGCAAGTTTCAAGCCAGGCTAACTGGTGAGTAGAGTGAATGGTCTGAGTGCCAGCAACTGAAGTTAGAGACCGAGGGTTGAAGGGACCTGCAGGTCTCAGGGCTAGCAACTGGAGAGATGGATTGGCTGGATACCAGCTTCTGAACAGACTGAGCATCTAATGGCTACTGATGAAGGGACTAATTTTCGTGTGTGATTCTAACACAAACTTAAAGCTGGACTAGCTGGTGAGCAGGAGAAGAGATGTGAGAGCCAGCTACCAGAGAGACTGTAGGTCAGGACAGTGGAGGCACCAAGGACCTGAGAGACAGCTGCTGAAGAGAGCACAGGTCTGGAACCTGTGGAGGGACCTGTTTGTATGTGTTTGGGTGGGAGATCTGCTAGCAAGCTTTGCATTTGATTAACCTATGGGTGAGAAGAGGATCAGCCCATTTATATGTTTATGTCAGTCTTGTTGGTGTGTATGTGGAGAGTTCTGCTCTCTTGTCTGGTAGTAGTCAGCTGTAGCTATACAGTGTGGTGGTGTGGTTTTGGGGGGATGCCTAGCCCCACTGTTGGCCAGGTGTGGTGTAAAAGTAATGAAGCATCTGAGGGCCAGAAGAAAGAATCCCTTAGATCCCATAGTCCACCGGATTTTGCTTTCCTGTAACAGGTGCAAATTCAGCTGGAGGAAACCTGAACACACAATATTCCACTTAGAAGGGAATGGTTTTCATAAGCAATATGAAATGGAAATACAGGCTTATAATGTAGTAGCCCCTTCCCCATGTGTATTTGGTAGCTGTAATGTCATTCACATTAACAGAGGAATCAGGACACTCATGGGGCAGATCTTGTAGGACATTAGGGAGGGCATTATCTCAGATATAAAACCGAAGATGATTGCATTACAATATGACTTTCATTGGATGTTATTCCTCTATTGATGCCCAAGAAGCTAGGCCTAATTCTTGACAAGTCACCTTTCACATTTATATCTAACATGACTCATAAACAACAGGAAAAGTGCTTTCTCTACATTTTACTTGATTTTTTTTAGCTACATATGACACAAAGGGTACCAGTAGTTTTGATCCTGCTTCTGTTTGTTATTCACATTGTAGACTTGTTTTTATTTGTACTATGCTTCTTTATTCATACCATGCTTCGTTTAATTTTGCTTAAAATGCTTTCAATTATACAACCATTGTTCTGAAATTAGGTTTTACAACCAACAGGACCTAAGTCGCACAGAAGTAAATAGAATTTATACTGCACTACCACTGAAGTAAACTACTACAACAGTCACTACAATTATCATTGCCTTATACATCAAGGGTTTGCACAGAATAAATACATTATTCATAACATGAAGACAGATTTGCATTTCAGTTCTCATATGTTTCCTTCTCATGACCTTTACTTTTGAAAACACGTTGCAGCTTTTCCAAGTCTTTCAGATTCTGTCTTCGTTATTTCATTCCAGTATTAATGTAAATGTTAGAATTCATATCCCTAAAAACATCAGACAAATAAAAGAAAATCTGTTATAAACAGGTGAGACAGTGAGAAAGGAATGAAAGGAGTCAAATTAAATAAGAAAGCATCTTGGCTTCTGATATATCTTTTATTTTTCCTGGCCTGAAATTCTACTTTACGCATGTGTCAGATGCAAGTCAGGGGTAGCCAACTGAAACTTGGTTCCAAGACAAAGGAACAGTTTAGATAAAGCAGCAGATACGAAAAGAAGGACTGTTATTGGAGACATGGCTTAAATTATTCTTATTAATAGGCAGGAAATATTTTTCCCATCCTGAAAAAATTTCTGAGATGTCAAAAAAAATTTTTCATCTTAATGTGGAATGAAAAATCAAAATCTCAAACATTGTCTCAGTAAGGCAAACTGAAAAAAAAAATAGGTTCAGATGGAAAAAACCCCAGCAATTTCAAAATGCTGCAATTCAGCTTAGAATCTTTTTTCTTTAACTCTAATTTGCATAAGTTTAGAAAATGAAAGAGTAATTTTTAGGTAATTTTGCTTGGTCGTTTTATAGTGCTGAAATGGGATATTTAAATGATTTGGAACCCTTTTCACCAAAGCTTTAAACTTTTCAAAAAGAAACCTGATCTAAAAAATTGTTGTCAAACCTAATCTTGTCATATGAACATTTTCAGCTTTGGCTATTTGGCATCTTCTCATAAGAAAAGATTTCATAAAAAAAATTCTCTACTGCTTCTTGTGATGAGACTTTTTGATTTGATGAACTGCAAATTTTTCTTTTGGCAAATTGGACTCATATTGAAATGCTTAGGGAATATCCTTTGAGGAAGTCTGGTTGTATTTGACCATTGCCAACCTATGATTTAATATGCATTTTAATCTATGGCTTGAACATTTGCATAGTATTACCTGGTTCAGATTCCTGAACATCTTGAGACAGATTGACAGACAGTGACTTCCCAAATCTCTGTGGCAAATTTAGAAGTGATTGCCTGGAACTTTTGATAGTTGAAGATCTCCCAAGCCTGTGTGACACCTTTGGAGCTCGCCTAGGTATGTTCTTTCCAAAAGCTCTCCCAAATCTGAGAGGCAAGTTAGCAATTGGTTTAATGCTTCTTTCTTCTGGATAATTTCTTCCAAACCTAAGAGGTAAATTAGCAATGGAATTTGGCATCTTGTTTACTGTAGGAGGGTTTATTTTAATGATATTTTTTGATCCCCAGTCTTTCATTTCTTCAAAATTGAGGCTCCTCTGCATTTCTTCCAAGGTATTATCTTTAATCTAAAGAAAAATAATTTTTAAAAAGGATACTATCATTTGATAGGGCATTACTTCAGTTACCAATCACACAAAGTATTCATTTTTATATCTCCTTAGAAAGCTGCTGGGTAGTGATTTTCTGGATGTCAATTACTTTTTAGCTGTGTTTGCTAAACTCTATTGTAATGTAAGCTACTTCATATGGATTACAGACATTGGCAGACATTGTCCTGATTACCTTTTGAGTCCACTGACCACAGGAGCACATCTACATATCAGTATCCACAACCATTCAAATCGTGGCAGCTGGAAATCTTTCTGGGCAGAGGTGTTGGTGCCAGTTAGGTGTGGACAGGAGTCATTGTCAAGTCCATGTTTGCTCATATCACCAACTGAAGTTGTCTGGAGTGGCAGATGCTGACTGTATTTTGTGACTTGACAGAGACCCAGCCTCTTACTCATCTGCTCTGGATGAACAGGAGGATGGGCCAAGCTCTACCTGAAGGTGTAGCTCATGTCTTCCTAAGCATGGAGTGGATGCTTTTGACCGGACTAACAGCCAGGAAAATGAATGGAAAGCATTTGGGTCAAGATCACATCACGCCTGCTCTGTCCTTGCAGTATAGAGATTGCCCTGAGCTGTAAGTTGAACTAGTCCACAAGATGCTCTTGGGCTCCTAATTTTTTTGCACCCAGCACAAAATCTACTTTCTGTGTCTATGCTGGCACACACTGAAGAACTGAGCCTAGTATGTTACCTGTCTTATGATGTAAAGGTCAGCTGTTGCCTGAAAAATAGCTATATCAACATGACCTTTTCTTACATAGCAGTATTCCTTCCCTGGGCATATTAAAAATCACTTGTTTTTGTGACAAAAACAAGTTTCCAAGCCTTAACAGGAAGTATGTACAAATACATTTTTAAATTTCAGTTAAAGAGACAAATGTTACTAATCCTAGTTTCAGTTCCTTGTCCCTATTTGCTTACTTCCCTGGGAGCTTCTCCAGCTACTGGGAGAGAAGGGGCATGGACTATTCTAGTTCATATTCCATTATTAAAACATTAAATAAACTATCTCCTTGATTGCACCTTCACACCGCTTCTGAAGTATATAAAATGCTGAGAGCTGAAGACCAGAGTATTTCACTGGCATAATTAAAGTTGTATTTTGGTTTGAAGCATCTTTATTACACCAATGATGATGAGTCAAAAAGAGAGTGACTCTCATTTCCCAGGGAGTATTTGCAGGGCAGACAGGAAAAATAATACAGATGAACTGTGCAAATTTCATTTGGCATCTATAGAGACATAATAAATGTGCAGCCCTGCAAAGATATTTTTATAGTCAATTTCCAGAGTAGAATTTTAAGACCATTAACTATATTAGATTTAAAATGTTCTCTGTTTATCATTATTCTTTGAGTATTACAAGCATTCCTTTATTAATTTTGGATTAATAATGTATCTGTTATATTATGTGCATAAAATGCTTGACAGGAATGTTAATTGAGGCTCCACTATGTAAGTAAGAAACATTTCAGAAAAAGTATCAACCTAATCTCAAGGCTGTATTGCAAGAAAATTGAAACATGAATTGATTTACACAGTATGTGTGTCCGAGCAAATGAATTTCCTGAAAATTCTTTCAGGAAGCTTTTTCCACACTGCTACTGCTGTAATGCTTTAGTACTGTGCAATGAGATTAGGAGAGCCTTTGGCAAAAAAATTGAAGTGCTTAGGATCTGACCCACCATTCCCCCAAATAATGCCATATTAATACAGATCTTACCTCGTAGTATTTTTCATCATTGTCTTCTCTGCTCTGCAGGCTGGACTGCATTGGTTCATCTAGGCATATACTACTTGATGTTAGAAAGACCACTGTACCTAAAGCAAATAGAATAAGCTTGGCTGAAATTACTTCCATTTTTCTCAAATTAAGCTTACTTAGAGAACTCAGAATCTCTACAGAAAAGAAAACGGCCAGCATTTTATATGATCCGAAAACAAAAAGATTTTGTTCCCTGTGACATCAGTCTCAAAAGCTTCAATTCTTAATATTAATTAAGGAAGTAATTTGAATATTTGAAGAATGTTGGGAATTTCTTTTGTGAACCTTTTTAACTGACATAGCTTCTTGTTAAGGACACACTGACTTTACAAATATTTACTTCTAGTGAAATATGCCTTAATTAGCTAAATTTGAAAGCCATAACAGTAGGGACTTAGAATAGCCACAATGTTCCATCACCAGTAGACAAAAACACCTTGTTTCTTTCTTTTGTATCAGTGTCCTCAGAAGGACTATGAAAGGAAGCTTACTCCATGTATGTATTCTTCTGCTTGAATGCTCTTTTTAAATCATATAATGCTTGTTTCTTGTTAGCTATGTACAACAAGGGACATTTGGCCCATTGAAATCAAGTGCTGTCTATATAAGTAGTTGATCAAATCATAAGAGATGTTATGCATCAATGAGATCTATTGACGTACATAGTGTCTATGCTCTAAATTGAACATGTTAATTTACATTCAGACTGAATTAAGAAAACATGCTTTTTAAAACCCTGCCCATCAGTTAAGGTTTTAGAATTTTCAAAGGCTATATACATCTATTTTCTTAAGGCTCAATTTCCAGCAGTAGTTTTTAAGAAGGCATCTGCCACTTCTCTGCATGCCGTGAAGGCACTGGGCTGCCTGTGTGTGTTCTGTTCCAGAAGCGAGTTCAGACTGCGCACTAAATGTGCCCTTAAAGTGCACATTGGGTTGGTTGCTAGATAGGCTGGTGAGCTAGGCTGCTGCCATAATAAAAAGCGTATTATGTTGTTCTTTCATTTGTTTATCTTAAATTCTTTAAATTCTTGTAGATTGCCTAAGTCTCATACATTAATACTTAAAATCAATCGCATAACGAGAAAATCTGATTGCTCATGGTAAATACTCACATTGGAGAACTGGACTCTGGACAAGTTATTTTGCAATTCAACACTGGGGTTGTAAAATGTCCATTCCATCAGAGCACTGGCAAAGTTGTCCCAAGGGAACGTGTTTTTTGCTGTGGGCAGCATTGATAGTATGGGCTGCTTATCTGTTGACAGTGTGTTACTGTGTTGAGTGCACTGTGAAGCTGAAGGATTTGCGAGTAGCCTCACGTTAGAGTTAAGTTGGCTGTTTTTATGGGTTTAAAGCTGTGTGGCACGCGTGGAGTGTTTTCTGCCTTAGATTCTCTGAAACTGAGATCCTGAAGGCCTTAAGCAGATTTGTGTTAGAGCTAACAAAATACTCAAGCCTCATTTCAGACTGATGAGAACCACAGATTGTGCATTGGAATCTGCTCTGACATGACTGCTACTCTAACTTTACCAAGATAACAGGAAACACTAAACCTATCACCTAAATTGTTTGCTAGAGCTACTTAAAGTGGAAAAAAGAGAAGAAAAATAAATTCCCATAAATGATCTCCTTAGGGAAAATAACTCATCCTTCTTTCCCTCTCCCACACTTTAATCCTTATCCAATAGCAGGAGGAGTAGAAAGCTCCTGGTCTCTAAGCTTGGACTATCTTGTCCTCATTCCCCATAGAAACATGGCTCCTGTCTTCTCCAACTCCCATAATTACTAGGGGTCATCTAGGGTAGGAGAACACTTTGTTGGAGGTGTCTTCTTGAAGGTGACAACGGTAAGCAAATTTAAAGGGAATTTGAACCTTCTTGAGCAGATAACATGAGAGAGCTGGGAAGATGTTGCACAATGCCTACTACCAGACTCTCATACTTTCTAGTGAACACTCTGGCATGTCACTGTGAGAGAGTGGCCAACAGTGGACTAAACAGGCAGCATGTGTGATATTTCCTGTGAAATAGTGCTCTTTTAGCCTGACTTCAATGCCAGCCCACCTGCCATCATTCCCCATGTTCATTCATGGGGAATGGTGTACCTGCATCAGAGAGGTGCTCTTCCATGAGCTCTATGAACCATGGGGAATGAATTCAGGAATCGGGAGCAATCCCATCCCTGAGATAAGGACCACTACATTTTTGGACACCAAAGGAATGGTTTGCCATGCTAGCCTATCCTCCAGTGGGGCTCAGATAAAGGGTCAAACAGATAAGAGTGCTGACCTGGGGGCCAGATGTAGAGGTAACATCTGGAAGCACAGCTATGTGGGGAGAGCTGTGCGGGGGCTGTGCTTATCCGTATGGCTTGCTACTGGTACCTGAGGTGAACCTGTGTGGCACAGTGTGTGTGTGGGGAAGCACCTCCCTTCCCAGGGGAGAGGGAAATCCCATTGACAGAGCTGGAAGTGAGAAGGGAACAGCTTCTCTCAGGTGTACTTCCCGAGGTGGAGAGGGTGTGAAATATTCTGCTGATTTTTTATGTGACAGGAGATCATTAAATTGTTAAATTAGAGGGAAATGGTATTAGTAAGCTAATTAGGAGGCCCTGTGAGAAAAGAATGCGTTTTAATCAGTCACTGGCATTTGTGTGCTGCTTTCCCTTGGTGTTGTACATGTTATTTACATTAATATTCTCTTTGTTTCTTTGCTGTGTGTAATCCTGCTGGCCCTGCCTGATAGTAGAAAAGGTTGGGTTCAAAGATCTGGTGCTTCCTTCAGAAAACTGCTGGAAAAAGTGACATATGATGGGAATAACCACAGTTCTGCATAGTCTTGAGGGGCATTGCTTCCCCATTGCATTCTCTGAGACTGTTCTACAAGATGTTGGTTTAGAGTGGGATGTGGTAGATGGGGAGGGAAAAGATACCGAACTAGTAGTGATTCATTAAGAGCGGTTGTATGTTCATACATAAACAAATGTATGTAAGAAGCAAGAAAGCACCATCTGTCCTCAGAGTGCCTTCGTATTAGCCCTCCTCTCGGAGTAGGTAACCACCCTTTTTTTTTTTCGAAAATAATAAATATTCTTGTCAGGGAAATGGAGTGCTGGGGTTACTATAATTTTAGTATTTGCAAATCTGGGCCAGATTCTTTGGAAAACAGAGGGAATAAAAGGAGGATGTCAATGGAGAAGAAGTCTAAAAGGAGCCCATGTCTTCTTAGTGCTCTGGCAGGTCAGGGGCAGCAATAGTCTCTTTTCACTGGGGACTGAGTGCCGATTCTTGACTCTCTGGAGCCTCATGCCAGGGGGCTTCCATCTGTGGGAACAGATGGATTTTCCAAGTTCCTTTTCTTTATGGTAACAATAAAGACAATAATGAATGCAATTCATGTGCTAATATCTATCTAGCGTGGTCATTTACCATTGGGCTTTCCTTTTACCTAGCTGCTGGTTTATAAACCTCTCTTGATCAATGGTCTTTCAATTAACTGTATGAAGATATTTGCTTTCTAAATTAAATAGAATTGGCAAGATCCAAAAACTCTCCTGCACTGTTTGGCACAAATACAAATTCTGTTTTCCCTGGAAAGAAGGGGAAAATGTATTGCTGTTGTCTAAGCTGCATCAGGCTTTCTTGACATTCATTCTTTCTTCTATGTACGCTGATATTCTAATGAACACAAAGTGAAGTTTTCAGGTGTTTTTTGTGCCAGGCAGTCAGAGAGTTGTACATTCCTGCATTTTCCTATGGGTTAATTTGCCTGTGATGGCTCTACTGCAGGAACTCTTTGGAAATTTCAAGTCAAGCACTTCTAATGATTGTTTGTTGTCTTTCCCGAGGAAGCACTTGTCAGACCCTAGCACTCAGGTACCAGAATGGATAACGTGCAATCTTGATCAATGTGACTGCAAATTCTACTGTGGTTAGATCATCTTCAGCAGCAGCATAAGCTGGCTCAGCTGACTTCAAACTGAAGAAGCTGAAGCCTCTTGCCATAATCTATCAAAATCGCTTATTTGCAGAGGGAAGACACATTTGTTGGTGGCAGCACACAGTGTTGGGGAAGAGGGCTGTCTATTCCTGAATTGCTCCAGCTTGATCCACAAAGGCTGTGATGAAGGCATATGGAGAGGAGTGGGCTCTGAGTATTGTTGAAAACAACTTTTGAGTTCCCAGCCTCTTTGTCTTGCTATAGCCAAGCTATTTGGAGGACCTGACCATAACTGAATTTCTGTTTTGAAAACTCTCCAGTTAAACAGAAGTGAGCCCCCGCCATCTACATGTGATAAAAGCCTCACAGAAAGGGCCAATTTTAAGAGTTTTCCTATAGGTGTGTGCTACAACTAGGACAAGATAGTGCCTGCTTTTTTTCTTCATTTAGTGTAGGTAGAAACAGGAAAGAGCATTTATTTTGGCTTAATGGTGCAAGAGTAAGGTGGATCTGATCTGTGATGAGTTACTGCAGCGACTTGATGTATATCTACTTTAAAAATATGACATTAAAATGTAATTAGTAGTAATGGCAAAAGTAGCTCAATTTCATAAGCAACTCAGTGCACAGTAAGTTATTGGATTCCAATGAAAGAACAAGTTTTAATAGTGCTCTTTCTTTATATAAGAATATATGATAAATCCTTATCCATTATTAACAACATATTGTGTGAAAATTGCATGTTATATGACTCATGCCACCAATAACCATCTGCTCATTTCCATAATGATAAATCATTCATAATATGTTCAGTTTGCCATTATGTATTATATGATCTATTCTATGGCTCATTTTGAAGTAAGAAGATTAAAAAATGTGTAATTTTTTCAATGGCAAACAATTCTGCTCATTTTTCACCCATTCCTATAGCATGCAGTGGATTGTGCTGGCTTTGCTGTGTTGTGCTTCAGTTCTGGTGCACAACCCAAGGTGTATTTGCCTGGAATATGTATGTCACTAAGCAGAGAGTCATGCCTTCACTGTACTCAATATCCTGACATTGTATACAGATGTAAGCCTGGTGACATAGTGACAATAAATATTTCAGTGATCAGGGAACCAGTAAAGCTTGGTTTCCCATGAGTTTCTCATTGAAGAGTAAATGACAGTGTGTATTCTCTGAGGTCTAGTAAGGATTTACCTTACTGTAGGATCCCTGTGTGAGCAGCGTGTCTGTACTCTCTTGCAATGTCTGTTACCATGAAGCAGAATTTCAGTGAGACTTCTCCCTGCCAGCTTCAACTGAATTTGGCTTCTAGACTTTACAGTTATCAAGGGTGACTGACAGGCACACACTTACGCACAGAGAAACAGATTTGCCTCATTTCATTAGGAAACCAATACTAAATCAGGAATGACTCCACTGAAATGCCACAGGTATAAAGCCTCAACATCTGTGCAATTACTGTGAGCACAGTGATAATTTCTATCTTTATTAATGAGGCATTAGCTCAGCTTTTGGGATTCTGCAGAGAATAAGGGAATTTACTCTGCAGTGAAGCTCCCTTCTTTGTGTACTAGTGCTTAATAAGGAAAAATAACCTTTATGGAACAGCTCTCTCTGGTTTGCAGCATCAGCCCTTCAGTTTTAAACCTGATTTTCATGTACATGTAGCTCTGAGCTTTCCTGTTAGCTGGGTAGTAGTAAACAAAGGACACATGCCTGCAAATATCAAGGTACATACAATCTTATTTTAAGGTTAACCTCTATGAATCGGTCTCCAGTGTTAGAAGATATTTTCCACCTTGATTAGCTAAACGCAGTATATGAATGTGTAACTTCACATTTTTAAAAGTTTTTGATTCTTTATTTTTTCATTGTGTTTTTGGAGCGGCAGAACAGCATGAGAGACAGAAAACAATGAGGCCCCTAAGTTATTATGGTAACAAGCTGAAAATGACTTTATCTTCTTGGTAAATAAGGTGTGAACAATAATTCCAGATTAGACAGGTTCTTCAATTATACATTTGTGTTAGTAATAAAATAAACATGTTTTCAATAACATTTGCAATATAAATACATTCTTCTTATTTAGTAACTACTCTGTAGGGTGTAATACTGTACTTACCAATCTACTGCAGTGTATAGCAGCTCTAGCCCATTCTTGCCTATTAAAAATTAAACCCTTTTAACATACATTATTAAAAGTGCTTTGGTTGACTGCAATTCAAGAAATACTTCATAAAGTCTTAGAAGAATGAGAAATCTGATTAAATCTAGGGTCCACAGGCAGCAATGGAAAGTGCATGAGAAAAAAAAAACCAACATTAAATTATGTCTTGAAAACTTCAGGACTTTAAAAAATCATTAGCAGCTTTTATTCAAGTTAGCTATTAACCAAGGGACTCTTAATAGATTCATTATTCCATGTTCCTCCTTCCCATTTTGAGTTTGAAACCTATGTTAGTTATAGATACAGATACCTTCATTTCTTGTTCTCCCCTTTTTCAGAATGATTTTTTCTAGAAATATTGTGCTCATTTAGTAGTTCCCATATGCCTTTTATATAAACACTGAAAAGCATTAAGATTATGGTGTTTATTAGCTAAATTGTGTGTTGCAGGATCTGATTTTCACTTTAGGGAAAAACATAAGAAATTTAGGAGATGAAAAACATTAAAGGAAAACACCTATGTTTCCTGGAGAGAGAAAGAGACTGCAAGCATTTTACTGACAAAGCTGGAGAAGCAGGTCCAGCATATCTGAAACAAAGCTTTTATCTTTCTCTTTTTTCTTAATATTGCTTTTTAAAGGAAAGAAGGGAGAGAAAAATCAGTCTTTTCATCCTTGCTGTTTTATCACAGTGACATTAGACAGTATCCTGGAGTGGGAAGTAGCATTTCACTGGGAAGAACGGAACTTTGCATGTGGTAGTGAAGGAGCTGACTGTGCCATCACTTAACCTTGAGCTAAGTGTTAGCCACTTGGCCTCTAACATCTTTTTACATTGTAGAAATATCACAGGGAATGTGAAACAGCACAGCCACCACCCTGGGGCTGGGTTCCACAACTGAGAGTTATTTCTGATGCTTGCACAGAAATAATAATTCACAATCCTAGCTCAAGCGGCCCCCGTCCCAACCCCATGAACATGGGGAGGGGTGGGGTGGGCTTCTGCCTCATTTCAGGCATGCACCTCCCTGTGCTGGCCCTGGTCAGGGCTGTGCTCACCTCTGACAAGCCAGGCCACCAAGAGGCAGCCTGCCACTCCTTGCCAGCTCCAGATGCCTGCCAGATCCTTCCAGCTCGCATTGCTGTTAACCAAATAAGCTGGAGCCAGAAAAAGTCTTGACAGACTTCTCTATTGCCATGTCACCTGGGAAAGAAATGAGGACCTGCCAGGAGTAAGGAAGCCATTGAGCAAGCCTCCTGCCAGGGCCACATCCCACAGAGAGGGCCAAGGGCTTCTTAGCTGGTTGAAACTGGGCTTGGGAAGAGGGGTCCCAACCTGACTGAAAACAGGCAAGATTAACAATGCAGACAGTTGTCCAATTATTGCAGATTCTCTGCAGCTTTCTTTGAAACGTGGTATTGGATATTGCTTGAGATAGCATGCTGGGCTAGCTGGACAGCTTGGCTGCTTTAGCATCAAAATTGTAATGGTCTTGTGAAAAAAGAGTCACTCTTCACTACTTTCCCTCCCTCTCATTTTTTTTTTTGTAATGTTTTTTTTTTTTTAATTTATTTTGTTTGTTTGCTTGCTTGCTTGTTTTCAATTGTCTGTGCATCCCTATTCATCTAAAATATAGAGGACAGATTCTTGTGAGGATATGATCTCTAGGTGTGACCATGGGATCATAAGGTTTCTAATGGGAAGGCTGGGATTGCTAAAGTGCAAGTGAGTACTGGAGCTCATGCACTGCCTGTTCTGCAGCTCCTCTGTGATATCTCAGGGCAGTTGAATGGGGAAAGACCATGAAGAAATTAAAAAAAAAAAACAAACACTGAGAGGACAGATCTATCACCTGAACACAGGATGGGGTAGATCATTTTCAACTGATCTAGAGGAAAAAAAACAGGATTACTGAAGTTCAATTGCTTTGCTTATTTGGTGTCTATATATATTGAAACAGCTGTGTGCCACCTCACTTTGTTTTGAAAGAGAGTATTTCAAAGCTGTTGCACAGTGTGTCCCTAATTTCTAAGTAAAGAACATCTATTACTCCTGCTAGGAGTTATCAGTAGTGCCCAATGTTTCTCGAATGGCCTGGCAATGACCTGGAAGAGCGACTTTGTAGTTGATGTGTTGGCTTGGGCATCAGATAAACATGCACTGGAGGAAGTTTTAATATGACACTGTTCCTCAAAATCCTTATCAAATGCCAAGTCAGTTTGTTTGCTGCTCAGTTCCGTGGATCTTGCACAGACTTTCTTAGAGATAAAATCAAGGATTTTTAGGCATGGCAGCAAAGGATCTCTGGTGGCAGTTGCTGCATTGTAATGGAAGTGCTAGGAGCAATGAGAGCTGTGTGGGGTGCCTTCAAAGGAAGAGAGTAAGAGGCAGAAAGAGCAGGAGGAGAAGAGCAAACATGGACAGTCTGTGCAGGACATTGATCCAAAGCTCAGTTCCTTGATCTTTAAAGTCTAGGAACTAAGTAAATTTTGAGTTATAGGGCTATAATTCCATCGCTGGATTGTGGTGACTGTATAAGGCCACTTGAGCTTTGCTCTTATAGTTTATGATACCACCACAGTCCCTTGGTGAATTTACAGCCTGTAATTTTTTACAGTAGTGAGCTGCTTATTTTTCTATTTACAACAGTAAATCACTGGAGATATTGGTAACAGTCACCAAGTTCTATCATATAGTTCCCTATACACTTGGATTCATTTTTATAGAAAGAATTAAAATCCTTCTTTAGGAGCAGGCTGCCAGAGGCTGGAGGGAGAGGGAAGAAGCTCTTTTTCTGCCTCTGTCTCTTTAAAGACTGTTTAATTTAGCAACTATTTGTCCAGATGCAGGAGGTCATAATGACTACTAGTTTCACATCTCTGTATGACAAATAGCTGTTTGACTCCCACTTTCACATATTTTCTTTCCTCTTTCTTGCCCCCTCCCAGCTGTATATTAATTTCTCAATTAAAGTTCATCTCACCAGGCTCTTGCACAGGATGGCACCATAATAGAAGGCTGAGGTGAGGTCAGCGCGGTACAGCACGGGGAGGCGCCAGGCCTGAGGCAGGTCTTTGGCTTGATCCCACCCTAATAGCATGCCATGGATTTTGGTTCAGAACAGATGGACATAACTGCTAATTTGATTAGTTGTGAGTGTAGCAGGGAGGTAATCGCAGCACAAGGGGATGAGCACAGTAGGTGTCATGTGCTAGGATTCTGTAGTGTCACGGCCATATTCTGCTCCACAGGTAACTGTGCCAATTACTTAGTGCAAATAATTATGTGTCTAACAGTCAGCTCAGTTGGACAATCTACCCATTGTACCCCAGGCACTGAGAACGGGAGCATCACAAACTTGGCAGCACTGCTGGCGAGCTCCTTAGGAGAGTTAAAAGCATTTAAATAGAGAGATAGAGGATGCCCAGAAACTTTTCATTTTGATGGAAATAACTGACCTTGGCATTTAGAAAAACTCAGTGTCTCTACTAACATCTTTCAGTACAACTTCCAGTGATTTTGCTACAGGTCAGGACGTATGTCTATAGCCAAGAGGAACCAAAACTCTGTCTCCACATGCAGACTAATGGTTTATATAATAGACATGTCTGCAGGACTGCGATTTTAGATGAACACAAATTATTGGAAAGGAGTTTTATTATGAATACCGAGTTCTGTCCAATTCTAATCCAGAAAATTACCATTGCATGATCATTCATATGTGGGGAATTTTTCATTTCTTTTTATTATAAACAAGGTTCTGCATGTGATGCATGATAATAATTTTGTCTTATTCTTTAGTCTGGGATGTGAAGAAATATTCTAAAAAATCTATCTTGATATCTGCTTTGCGGAGACTCCTAAGATAGGACATTTGTTTAGAAAAAAAGCCCACACATCTCCCTCCTTTATACTAAATCTACTGATTTAAATCATAAGTTGGTGTTTTCAGGGTGTATGTTTAGTCAGACTATACCTAAAAACCCAAGATTCCTAGACATTAACAAGTAAGCTTTAGCTAGTGCCCTCCTAAGGACTGGTCAATGCAATACACACTGCAATTTCCCATGAAGCATTTTTTATCAGATTTTTGTGCACTCAGTTCTAGCTTAGGCCATGGTAGCGCCTAAAATAGCTCAGCATTTTCTAGATTTTACTTGTGTGCAGACCTTTGTTATTGGTAAAATATCTAAATTAGGCTATTGCGCAGTTTGATTGTCGTTCTGCTTCTAGGCATGCAATGCTATTTGCAAGTAAAAAGAAACAGAAAAGCAACTCCAAAGGATTTATTCAGCAGTCTCTCAATTTAACCACACGAGGGCATGAGGTATTTAGTTAAGAGAGCATTTTAGGCACACGACTGAGAAATATATGAGGATAGGAAGTCTTACTGGTAAACTGGGATTAGAATTGTCACTTGCTCTTTTAGCTCTTTGCTTGCAATCAAAAATACTTAGTGAACAATTATTGCACATGACATTAATCTAAAGTGTAGTAACTAAAATACAGCATGGACAGAAAGAATATAAAAAAGATTTTGAATATCCCCATTAGTTAACCTGGCTTCTAAATATATCTTTACAATGCTATTTTAATGACTCTGTAAACAAAATCTGAAATCTTCAATATAATCCTGCACATCTGACTTAGATAACATGAACACTTAAATTAAATGAGGAGGCTGCCCTGAGATATAGCAACCCAGATCAGGAGTATATCCATTTCATTAATTGCCTAGATGACATTAATTTTTGTAATTCTCTTGCAAGATGAGTAATATGCTCTATACATTTCGGCCCAGATCCAGCAAAGCACATAAAATCATAGTTAATGATGTTAAGTGCTTGAGTAGTTCTCCTTGAGCACATGCCTTAAGCTGAGTACATACTGAAGTGCATTCCAACACAAAGTGGCACAATCAAACCTATAATTAGTTTTAAAATGGAATTCAAAATGCAATGCAATTCTTTGCACTTTACATTGAAAAAAATGCATGCTTTGAGACTCTCTTGGGACAGAGATGACTAAACCTATTTATCCACTTTGGTTTCCAAAGGGAATGAATGCTCATTGTTTTCTGCTGTTGTTCTCCCTTGAATTTCTAAATCTATTTTTCTCAGTCAAGTCGTTTGTTTACAGCAGAATATTTATATGAATATTTCCAAGTCTGTTATTTTATGGACTTTTTTATTTATAAGATAATTCACACATTTTATTGGTATTTAAGAGGGTGGAATATTTTTACTTCTGCTTCTGTAATTTTAAATCAAAGCAAAACTGAGAAGCAGTAACACCATATAAACAAGGGTTCACAGTACCTAAAAGCTTGTTTCTTTTCAAAATAAGCTGAAAATCAGGATTTTATACTGCATGTTTCTGATTCAAATATTTAATTCTCACAGAGCTCAAAGGAACCATAAATTTAGGTCTTGTATTTCAAGCCATTGTGTGCTTTCCACTCTGCAGTTTTCAGCATATGCCTTTGACATACAGATCTCTGTCCAAACAAGATTACTGCACACAGGTGAATTCTAGGTCTAAGAGGGAACACTGTCCTCCTGTTCCTTGCAGAAGGAAGAAGCTGAGAAAAACACCCCTGAATTCAGTCCATACTTCACCAAAATGTGGAGTGCTTTGGTTTTGGTATAAACCCATCTTTGTGGTAGATGTATTTCTACAGGGAGCCTAAATAATGCCCATAGTTGTAGCAGGCAGAGGCAAAACTGGTTCTGAACATAATGTAGTTGATACAGCTCAGGCAGTCCTTCTTGAACTTGCAGACTACAGCTCCTGGGTACTTTTTCCAAAGCTACAAAACCTTCTTACTTCAGTGCCTAGGCTTACATCCATTTTGTTTTCTCCAGCAATTGAATCTTGACATCTTCCACTTTTAAGTGCTGTATGAAAGCTTGCCTGAAAATCCTTCCTGATAAATGCTAAAATAACTTGAGACTGTTGATCCACTTGTATAACAAAGAAACTCACGTGTCCCTTGACTGTGTTCTCACTTAGAAGTGAGGAGTTACAAATAAAGAGGAGGATGAGTCCATATTGCAGACTTACTTTGCCAAAATGCCCACTAAGTGTATGCTTTCTGTCCCCAAAACAAAGTCTGTGGTATGTTTGACTATATTTATTTTATGATCCCTAATATGTCTATTCCTTGCTAGCAATGAAGCACTTGCGTATGTTAATATCTAAAGCTATCAGCTAATAATCTATATGCTCTCTTAAATGGATGAGGCAATGAACATGGTGTCAGATACTATTTTCCGGTAAGTTTTTCTGATCCACTAATGCATCAGATGTATTTGAATTTACTATTCACATAACTTTTTATGGAACATTATTAAGCCAATTTGGTTGATAACCACTGTAACCTTTTTAGTAAGTTACAGCACAGTGAGGTCGCTATTCCTGGGTGTGGTTTGCTGTGTCATGCACTGCATGCTGATGCCATGACATCTTTGTATGAAGGACAAGAGCGTAGCTTGTTGGGTTTTTTTGTGGTTTGTTTTTCTGTTGCATGTTCTTAAATGGAGCACTGATGAGAACAAATGGTTTAATAATGCTCTTCCTCAAAAGCAATGCAGTCTTGGGAAAGGATCAAACAGTCCCTTTAAGTTGGCTAACACCTTCCTGACTTCATATTGTTTTTAAATGAAACATCTGACACATGCTCCAGCTGGGATGTTATTTCGTTCTTCTTGACAAAGTAATTCAAAATCTGCTGAAAAACAAGCTGAATGGAAGAGGGATTTAATTTTTTTTTCCATAGACATCTGGAGCTTGCTTTCAAAGCTGATGTGATCTTTCATCTGGATAAGAAAGGCTTTGATCTAAGATCCCTAAAATCCCCCTATCTCCCAGTTAATTGGTGTTAGTGAGGTAGGTTTGACAGTCCCTAATGCAGTCTCTGGAATGCCTTACTGTGTTAAGACTTGTCTATTGTGGCTCAGTCAGCTCAAAGACATCAGCTTTCTCTCATTTGACTTCTGTCCCACTGGGGATGGTTACAGGTTTTGTTTGCTTTCATTATTTTCTCTTGTAAAACCATTCAATGCCAACAAAGAGAAACACCTTTTGAAAGTGAGCAAACTCAGTCTCTTACAGACATTCCTGTAAGGTTTGGTTTTCACAAAAATACACAAAAGGAGAAAGGCTGATTGCATTAAAAATTGAGTTCTTCAATTTTTAAGATCTTATCCACTTTTGGGGGTGATGATGTCTGTTTTCCCATAATACATTTATTAATTGAAACAATAGAAGCAAGTATCTGTACTCCTGTGTGTACATGAGTTATGCACTTGTACTTCAATATGAAGTATTATTCTCTAAAAAAATTACTCTCTTTAAAACCTAAATTTTGGTGTGATGAATCTAAGCGAAGTCTGTGCCTTTCCTTCATGGTAGGACACAGCAGAATAAAGGAAGTCTTACTTTCTCCACTGTGTAGCAGATGGCATTAAGGGTAATAATTTGGCAAAGAGATCTTACTGTGTGTGGCTTTTTTCAAGCTCCTGTGACAATGTAGATTGTACACAGTGAATGAACAGAGCCCCCACAGCCACCCCGTTATCAGAGTGAGAGAAGAAACAGGGAAGAAATACATAAAATTAATTTCCTTTCTGCTTTAGGGGCACTACAAAAACCCTTATCATTTCTCCATCAGGGCGAACTGCAACTGTGTGCTCCTGCACCTAGACTTCAAGGAATAGTACACCTAAAGAACAAAAACCGTACAGCACTTAAAATTTCATGGGTGAATAGTCCAGATTTCTGTAGCTGAAGGACTTGAAGCTTTGTATCCTCTCTTCCATGGAACTAATTACTTTTTCTCTCAGCCCAACAATTACAATTAGTAACTTTAAATTTTATATTTAAAAAATCATGTGCCTAAAAGCGTATCAATGTTTTCCTACAACAGTGATTAACATCATAAAATATTTCAGACTTTTGCTTAGACCCTGCCCAATTCTAGAACTTTGCACCTCCACCGAATGGTGAGAGGCAACATCTCCTGATGGGAAAATGTAGGTGAAAAGGATTTTTAAGTAAGTGATTCAGTCAGATACTATCAGAACATGCCCTTGTCATATTCCAGAGGATCTGTAGGCAGTGACAGTTTGCCTGATATACTTTAAGGTACAGGAAACAATACAATAGAGAACAACTCTTCCCATTTAAGTATCATGATGAGCTGTTGCAATATTGCTTTGATTCTGGCAGACAGTTCCCCAAACCAAAAACTGTTGACTAGTTCCACTACTGAAAAGTCTCTTACTCCATGTTAACTCGACATTACAGAACTACCATTTTGGAAAGAGTATAGGATCTTTATGGTGTACTTACTGTCTGTTAAGCTAGAGGGTAAGCTCACTCATAGCCCTGACATCTGATTGTGAGAGTATATATGAATTTCAATATTGAAAATATTAAAGATTAAAGTAGAGATTCCTCATCCGCTAGATATAAAAAACACAAAGGAAAAAGTCATTATTAGCTGGTATGTTTGAGAAACTATGTGACAGCTATAACTCTGCAGTTGTTATTGATCTTGGCAGTTAGAAGTTTATTATTGATTAGAAATTGATATACCACTGACATGCACATATCTATTTCTTTCAGAATATATGTCGTCTTTTTTTCTCTGGGTTCATCTCTAGAGCAAAGTTCTCAAGAGTTCAATGAGCTACTCAATAGCAGGTTCTGCATCCCACAGCTTTTCTTTACTGCAGCCTCTTCCAAAAAGTTGATTGAAAGGCAGTGCCTTTGAACTATAGTGAACATTTATACCTGTAGAGTGTAAAGTCTGACCATCAGTAGGAATATCAGGTTTGGGGAAAAAGAAGAAAGAAAAATGAAATGGACCTTTAAAAATAATTTTTCAGGATTGAAAAAACTCCCTGCACACCATTGTAAGTAATAAGAAGAGAAGGCAGTGTTTATGTGGTGACACTGACATGTTTATTTTTGCTAATCAGGGCCAAGACAAAAGGCTTAAAAGTGCTAGACTTCTGCTCAGTAAAGAAGAGATACTTAAGGATCAAACCTCTTCCCACAAGTAATGGTAACATGCCCAAATTTAAACTATCTGTGACAAATACATCAGTGGACATTGAGAGATTGTTCAACTGTGTGTGACTTGCAAATTTTGAGGACATGGGGAGAGATACATAGATCCAGTGGCCAAATGCTTGAGTGAGAATGTCAGTTAGCCCTTGCTGGGGTCCATGGTCCTGTTCCAGAAGCAGCTTAGAGGGCTTGGCCTCCCCTGGTCTGGTCCATTGTCCACACTGGGAGCTGCTGCCTCCTTTGGGATGAAGCATCTAGTCTCTCTGTGAGATTTGCAGCCTTCAAGCTGCCATTGATATGCTGTTCCAAGGGCTTCCTGGCTTTTTTTGAAACACCCTCAGCTTGCCATTTTTACTAGTCACAGTTGCAGAAATGATGGACTTGAGGGTTGTTACTCCAGCTCTGCAGCAGCTCTAGAGTCTGAAGAAAAAAACATACAAACACAACTACGTTAAGCATCCTCTGTGTAGTGATTGCCACTCAGTTTGGACTGGGGATTTTTGTTTGATTGTTTTAAAGGGGTGCAATAACTTCTTTTTAGGACAGTAGTGTTTAATTTTTGTATTGACAGACTTCTTTAGGAAAGTGTTAACAAATGTAGTTATCATTCTTTGGCATCCTGAGGCAAGTGCCCGGCTGTTTCCCTATCACTGCTGGAATCAGACCAATGGGAGATTTGGGCCAGTTGGTAAATTACACATATAAGCTCAAAATCTCCCACATAAGCTTAAGGTTTTTCACGTTTAAGCACCTAGGATTGATTTAAAGCGACTTTGCTGGAATAACCAGGCTTTATGCATTAGACATGCTTTACCCAGCTTTTCAAGCATTTCCAGAGAAATACCTTCAGAGAACAGAAATCTGGTACTTGCTTTCTGTACTTATTCACAATTTCAGCAACAAACCCAGGCAGTTTTTTATTTTTAACCTCTTCAGGGCTGAATGTGTCAGAAAGTTCAGTCACAGCCCAAGGAGTTTCATTTACTCATCTCTAACATCTTTGACTGGCATAGATATAATCTCATTAGGGTATCTGGGGAGACTGACGTGCAGAGGCAAGTAGCATCTATTGTTTACTATATGTTGGGATAATCTGTGAAGCCCTAGTGGAGTTGTAACTCTGAACATGCTGATCGGAAGCATTAAGGAAATTAACATAAAGCTCTATTAATGGCTTAAGGGAATCTGACTAAACAAACAAGGCCACACTGAGCAATAAATGTGAGTCTCAGACTGCATGACTTTCCTCATAACTACTCTAATTAATTGCTACAAAAGATTAATTTTATAATACAGCATGGATATCAAAGGGAATGGCTTAGTGATTTAAGTGTTATGTGTCTCCCTGGGAGATGCAGGTTCAGTTCTTCATGCAGCTGCTGTCAGCCTTCCAAAATATAATAGCTAAAATGGATTTCGTGTATTTTACTGCTAGAGTTTCTATGGAATAAAGACCTTGGCCATTCTTCTGCTGAAGTCAGTGACAGGGTTGCTATTAATTTCAGTGGAAGCCGAAGGAGATCCACAAACATTAAAACCAAATTCTGCTTTGAAACTGTCTTCACACTTTTTCATAAATTTAAAACCATATCTTCACACAAAATATCCTTGCCAAAACTCTGCTTTCCAGCAATGGTCCAGCTATACATGGTGACATGAGCTCCATACAACTCCTTTACAAACTCATGTATTGGATGCATAATTAGCTGAAATTGATTGCATTAGTTTCTGAATCAAGATGTGACAGAACCGTGATTTAGAGTGCTTGTAAGTGCAGCAGAGCATGATCCCAGCTAGGCTAATAAAGTTTCTTGTGAAATATGTTAGAGGAGGTGACTGTAATAGACTACTGTAGCATGGCCTCTCCTTTGGTCACCAATTCAATTCTTCCCTAGTCCAGAAAAGAAAAGTGAGGTGGGGTTCCCTGGAGGAGTTTCAACCCAGTAAGCAATTTCTCTTTGGACTAAACCAGAGGACTTCCATGATGCTTTTTTATATGCTGCTCTGCTGCTGTTGCATATAAAGCTGGGTATAGGAGTCCAAACTGGAACTTTCAGTTTAGAGGATGGAGCAATTGTCTGAGAGCTCAACCACACAGGAAGGGACTTGTTCCAGGTAACATTATTTGTTTCCAGTCTAGTGGTCTATCTAGGTAATGGACTTGGCTCCCTTCCTAATCAGGAGAGAAAGATAGGCAATTCAAGTGCAATTCCTCTGACTTCAAGACTTGCACTTTAGGAGAAGGTGGATGGCACCCAGATTGTCTCAGGAGTAATTCTACTTTTGGCTATGTGAATCCCAACTGCGATCGATCTGTTGCTTTAAATGGTTGCCAGTATTGCCTTTCAGTGCCACAACTGATCCTGTGGTATCTACATGAATGGTTTTAGTAACAGCAAATATAAGACAACATGACTTTGATTAGTCCCAGTGAAGAGGATGAAGCCAAGTCACATGATTTTATATTTGCAAGGCCACGCACATAGGAAGTACATTGATAGCTCAGCTGATGTGCAGTACCCTAACTGTACCTCTGAGCCCAAAGGGTTGTCAGCTAGGCTTGTTAATCCCCTCAGTTGAGCAGAACAATGTCCCTCTACTTGTAGATCTTGGCCGAAGCTGTTTTCATTTGATGGCTGGCCTGATCTTTCCTCTCCAGAAACTTATGAATGGAATCCAATAATTATTCTTGGTTTATTTTGACAAGTGTTTCCATTGCTTCCCCCTCACATAATATTTCTCTACGTGAGCCAAGTTGGAGGCTTATGTTTTAAGAAAATGAATGGTAAAATAAAACTCTGCATTCAGAATTAGGAACCTAACTAGGTGACCTGATTTTCAAATGCCAGTTGCCCAAAAAAGACTACTCTAGAGACCATTTTTAAAAATCTTAGCTTTGTAACTGTTATTACAATTATTATTTAAGGTATGTATTGCAGTAGTACCTTGGCAACGGACAAAGATTCATTGTGTGAGGCTCTGTACAACCAAAGAGACGAAAGTTACATGGATTAAAATTCCAACTGCCTGTTCCATGGTGGAAACAAACTCCGAATACACACACCTCACACAGCCACCCCCTCTTTGGAAACTGTCTGTCAGCTATTCAGATGTCCTACTTTTAAAATGAGTTGGTCAACCAGTAGCCTTTGCAGAGCAGAAGAAGAGCCAAGAAGCTCTGTCCTGTCTGCTTCATCATTTCTGAGATCCCTCTGGACACCGGTTAGGGACAATCTCTGTTTCTCTCCATCCCTGGATATGTCACACAGTCACTCGGTATAAGCCCAGCCAGCTTTCTCCATGCAGCGCTAATGGGTTTGGCTGAAGTGACAGGTCCTCTTATTTGTGGCCGTTTCTGTGCCTTTCACGCCCGATCAAAAATGTTTACAAAGGTGCAGTCAAGGGATGAAGGCAGAGGGAACAGAAGAAAAGAAATGCGATTTTGTTTGGAAACAGGTTCAGAGCTTAATTAGTAAGGAGGGGGGTGGGAAGGGGGGCCGAACAGGTGGTGTATTATTCTGCCAGGGATCTTCGGAAGGGAGGGAGTGCACATCGTTAGTTTGCTGCAGAATAAGAAATAAGTTCGACAGAACCTGGATATCTTAAGTGCAGGTGAGCTGCTGAAGTAAGGTCAAAGTTATACACACATACACACTCAAAAAATTTGCATAGGAAAAAAATAAATTTTCCTTCTTGCCCACAAGGGGACAGATCCTAGCTCTGCATCAGAGATTTACATGGATTCATATTCATTACATTAGCAGTAGCCACATTTAGCAGCGATTCCCAAAGGAGCAGAAAAATGATGGCCTTGAAGAAAGCTGCCACATTTCAAACTCTCCAGCTGTGCCTTGCCACCATTGCTACATTCCACTGCCAAATGCAGTAATTTATGAATTTGCCTTTTTTATCTGCAAAAAATTAATTTGCAGAATGAAGAGAAGAATAGGAAAGGATTAACATGCTTAGAAAAGGAATGCTCACATTTTCTTTTAACTGCTTTATAACTATTTCTCTGATGCTGTAAATGTTATTTGTGTTCATAAGATCATTATTATTCTGCATTAGCTGCTTAAAAGAGAGCAGGGGTGCTAGCAGATAGAACACTCCAGCTTACAAAAGAGTGATTTTAAAGAGATGGTAGCCCAGCAAGACTACTACAGAGTTTTAATAAATAGAGAATGAATTATGTTTTTTTAAAATTTATTTAAGTACTGAGCATGTGCCATAAAAGAATAATAGATATTGCAGTTGTTTCAAAAAAGTGATTTTATGTTGCATTGAATGGAACTGTGTACATATACATTTGTTCTGGCAGGGCAGACTAGAACCCATATATATTTTTGGTGAAATTACTAAAGTAAAGCGAAGTCCTTACAAGTTCTCTGACACCAAAAGGGAAAAAAAAAGGTTATTCCTAATTAAATATTTGCCCTTTTCTCAGCATTGTTGCTGAAAACATCCTGCAGAGCTATCTATGGGACCACTGAAAAGCTTGATTTTTGCAGGCTGAAAATCACGTGTGTAATAATCTTGCTTGTGGTTTGATTCTGTTTCCCAGTGTTTCTCTTTTCAGTCTAAAGGAAACAATTTGTACTGCATACATTTTTTTATTTTTATGGGATTTCTTAAGACAGAAGATTAGAAGTACAGTTTCCCGTAAAAGTTTCTGTACCTTGTGAGGCACCAGCTTAGTGGAGTCCAAGAGCAGCTCTGCCAAGGCTTTCTTAGATTATAGTTTAATAAGTTCGGCACTATCACTGAGATGCAGAATAAGCCCTTTCTAATTCAAAGCTGTTTGCTACTGTGGAGTTGAAAGGAATGGAGATCCTGCTTAAGTGACAATATTTCACATCCAGGAATATCTTCCAGAAGATCAAGTAGAGCTGTATTAAAACCTTTATGTGTTCCTTTGTGAAACCAGGCATTTATAATGTTGACTAATTCTGGTATCTTCTCCATGGTGCTCAACGATTCCTAATTTTACGGGCTACTTCATGAAGCGAAATTCTCTATTAGTTTTTAAAATGTGTCTACCTTTTAATGCCAGGGGCTGTCCTTTCAAAATGATCCCTGCCTGGACCAAAGGCTTTCGCTCTGTTGACAAAATGAAAGCAAGGCACTTGAAGAAGGAAATAGCCAGTTCAAGCCTCCAGGAACCTAGCTGATACCTTGCTGGTGGAAAAGAAACTGTATGTGGTGAAAAGAATAGCACTTTCTGGAGACTGTGCCCATCTTGTTCTGCACAAAGGCAATGCAGATTAACAGTCTGAGAGAATGCAGGATTCCTCCTACGATCTCTGTCCTGACACCCCGGCACTGTAGGTGAGAGGAGCCAGCATGCAGTCCCTGCTGCACGCTGCCTGCAGCTTAGCAACCAGGTGGCATCTATGAGCAAGGACCTCAAGTGCCCCTGTGGGTAGGCAGAAGAGTTCTATTGTGAGTCAAGAGGAAGGCTGGTGCTGGTGTGACCTGCCTCACCACGTTTAGTCAATGCTGATTTCTCTGAATATCTCCTAGACTCCCTGGCCAGTAATGAAGGGAACAAAACAGACATGGTTTTGTGTCCTGCCTCAGCAGGTCATTCCAATATCTCACTGATCCTTCTCATTGAACATGTTTCCCTTTATTTCTCTTCAGAGTTTCTTCTGTTCATTTTGTGCTATTCCTTTTTCTTGCTCCCATACTGAAAATAACGGATCTCCTGGCTTTCCAAATTTGTTTGCTGCTAGTATTTAGGAACTGTGAACCAAAGTCTACTTTTACTTATAAGCCTTTCATAAGGCCCCTGATTTTGGTCATGGTATGTAGGATTTACACCATTGTAAATGAAATCACTACGTGACCCATGACAGGGGCTCCTTAGTGATCTTTTCTCTAGGCTGTGTAAATTAATTTTTCTTGAGTCTCCTCTCAGGATAGTATAAATTATGAGGCAAAAGCCTGTAATTCACTGCTAGGCAAGCAGCAGTAACTCCCCCTCTACTACTTTCCTGCCAAAATTATGAGGGAATAGCTGGTGATCTCAGCTCGTATTTGCATGACATGAACAAGAAGAAAAATGATGACTCAGGTGGCGTGAAAGACACGTACCCATTGTTGCCACTGCCTTGATTCCAAGGTGGGGAAACGCAATGGAGAGAAAAGAGGTACTGTTTGTGCCCTCTTGCTTGTTGGTCCCTTTTAATGTGCGAAGGGAAGAATATTAATGTCACATAGAAATTATGTGCTGACGAATGCACAGAATATTGTACTGGATGTTCCTGGTTGCTGAAACTACATCATCAAGGCTTCTTTTTTTTCTTCCTCTTCTTTGATTCAAGAGTTTTCTGTGTATATATTAACTGTAGCTATCAAGTGGTGGCAGAGAGTTTCAAGAAACCTGGCCATCGGATGTCAAACCTTTAAATCATGATAATATTTCTTCTTGCACTATGTTCTAAAGGTTATTCCTGTGCTCACCCCAAACAGAGAGGGCTGCCTGATGGAAGCCTAGAAAAAACGCAAGGCTCCTCTTTCCTTTCGGTGCAAGGGCTACATCTGCAGATACCGAGACTGCCTGTGACTCCCTCTGGGTGCTCACCAGCCATGCATCAGCAACCTCCTCCGAAGAGCTGGAGTGGTTCAGGTGCCAAAGAACAAAGCTTGAGAGACAAGTCCTGCAAACCTTCCCATTTCACAGCAGCAATGTCACAGCATAGGCTGCTGAATCAGATGGTAAAAGCAAGGAAGCTGGCAGATGACTCTGTTGGCTGACACACTGCCTCTTGTATTGAAGTCAAACTAATCCAACTGGCTAAAGATGCTCCTGGATTCTAGCACAAAACCAGTAATTCCTTGCATTATGCGGGTAGAGATTACAGCAGCCTGGATTTTCCAGTTTTTTTGGCCACTGCTCAGCTCCATTTCTATTTGTTAATATATCGTCATGCTTTTGAAGTACATTTAGCATTCTTTATTGGCTTTCCAAAGCAGAAGTATTATTATAAGCCCCCTCATATTTGGCAAAAACGGAAGGTTTTCATGTAGAGATTTAGCCCTCACTCTCTGCTGAAATGTGAGAGTGAGTTACTACCTTGTAAGTGACTCACAGGTATTTATTATCCTATGTATAAAGGTCAGATTTTAATATTCTGTGTGATATATGGACATGGCTCAAGATCAGGCAGTCTTGAATGATCTGTCTTAAATTATGATCCAGTGGAAGAGGAAAGAAATGAGAAATCACAACTTCTGTTAAACAAGCCTGAAAAAATACTTGCACATATGTAAGTTGGTGATGGAAAACCGCCAAGTTCAGAGCCTGGTTTGCTAAGCCACAGGCTCATGGAGCCCAGCTCAGAGAACTGAGACGAAATTTTTAAAAACCAGATTCATGTCTGTGCTAGCTTTCTGCTAAATTCTCTTGCAGTGAAAAGATGCAGCATTAATAGCAGGGCTAATAGCAGACCCTAAAAGGAGAATCCCCAAATATCTTTCTGAGTGTCTCATGGCATTCTCATGTCTGCAGGGAACCTCTAAGTGACCTTACCTACACCTGTGCAACAGAGTTGTCCTCAGGCATCTTGCCTGACGTGTGTGTCTAGCTTTTAGGCATTGTTCGGTTGATTGTGTCAATAACTGGGGTACCTTTGTGGGTATTCCTGCAAATAAACACCCTGTGATACAATTTTCAAGAAGAGCTCAGATCCTGGGCCCCAGTTTGGAAGAACATTGAGGTGCCAGAAGGGCAGCAGTGGCACTACTCTGCTCTCTGCTTCCTGCCTTCCCTCAGGCAGTGGTTACAAGAGGTGCACAAGAAGTGTGGCTTTCAAGGGCAGAGGCAGGACTAGAGCATAACACAGCTCCTGGTGCTCCACCAGGTTGGCAGTTCCTGTGAAGAGTTCTGCCAACAGTGTAATACAAACCAGTCCAGGACACTGTAGGTAAAAAAAAAGTGAAAACTGTCTTAAAGCTGCCTTCTTTTCTCTCCTCTGTTCTAAGACAGAGTTTCATGCAGTTGAAGATTTGGCCACATTTTAAATTGTTTTACAAAGGCAACTTACTTCAGCCTCAATAGGCTCTAGAAATGTAAGTGAGAAATTTGACATGCTTTTGTATCTGGGGAAGAGGACAACTGAAATTCTGCAGTTCTATTCGTCTGCTTTTGATGTTGGCGACACTTTGCTCAAAACTTACTCAGTAAGCTGCAGTTTTGGGTGTCAGCACCAACATTCAGAAATTAAAGACCTAAGACGTATGGGTTACATAGAGCTGGTGTGAGTTTGGCTATCTGGAATAAAATACAGAATTGGAGGAGAATGTCATCTGTGAGCTGGTTTAACCTGCAGCTCTCAGTGTCCTCGTGTCTTTTACTACCTGAGAACAGGAATTTTATGTGGTTATTTATACAAGGGCTGTGATAAGCAAAGTGCAGAAGTGCATAACGGATCTAAGGCTGGGCAAAATTTTATTGAATTTGGGAACTGGGGCTTAAGTGGGAAACTGAGTGGCAATGATTTTAGTGCCTTTCAGCTTTTAATGTAGATTTCTGCTACTGCACTTTCTCTCTCCTGCTAGTAGTGATGGGGTTAGTCTGCGTTCATACTGCCATGAGGGAGAATAGAGTTTAATGCAATTCTGTCTACTGTTGGGCAAGTATATTCTTTAGGAAAAGAATAATATAATCAAATGTGGGATCAGCATTTGACTGGAATATTCCAAGACCTGCTATTATTATTAATAGAAAAAAATGCTTACCCTGTCATGCATATGGAAATATGCCTTTCTTTTAAATTGGAGAAGGAAATTACAGTAATAGTATTGGTTATTTAGACTGGGAAATGTTAGCTGCTTACAGAAAATGGAGGCTTCCTCTCCCTTTCATTTTGGACACATTTTACAGATGTGGCCCTTGTTGATTTTAGTTTCAAATATTATTATTTAGTTTTGATTTATGATTATGATACTTCTAAGACAGTAAAAAAAATCAGAACTGAAAGTTCTTAAAAAGTAATTTCTTACTGGTTCTTCAGTAAAAAAGTATTTTTTGTAAGTAATATGGAAATTAGATGTACCATAGGAATGACACTTTTGCAGTGCCAGCTAAGTTATCTTTTTATAACTATGACTGTTGTAGACATGGGCTCTAGATCAGTGTCTTCATCTAAATAGACATTTCCTGTATCTCAACACTATCTAGCTGACTTAGGTTATATTCTTCAACTAGGTGAATAATTGTATCTTAGATTGTTCATTGTGCACCTAGTTTACAAAAAAATCTACTATTTCTCCCAAACTGGTGTGAGAATTCAAACTAAGAAAGTGTTCAAAATAGCCCCAAAATGTCCAAATCAAACTATATTTCATGAAAACAAAACATGGGCATTCCTGAGTCCAAACATTATTTACTTTTTAAATCAAATTGAATCAGATTTTTTTTTCTTGGCTCTATTGGAATGGCATCTTCCAGATCTTATTTAGCATTTCACTCAGCTGTAGTGTGGATTTCTATGAGTGAGGCCCTATCTGTCATTATATACTGGGGGCATCCAACTCTATTGATGCCAATCAGTAGATGGGGAGGTTGCACTGGAAAGATGATTTAGCAACAGTGTCCAGCCTACAGAGAGATGCAGGAATACGGAAAACCCAAATAACAACTCTGCGTTGCATTGTAGCAATCAGCTGAGCCCCCATTAATTGAAACTGATCCTAAATAAGATATTTTCTTTTCATTTGAAAAAAACAACCCTACAACATTCCATACAAACTGCCCTTGCCAAACTACACGCCTTGCTTGCATTTTCCTATCAAAATATTGTTGAAATGTTAAAAAAAAGTTTTTTATCTGATTGCTACCTTTCTTCTCCCAGACTCCAAGCGAACAGATAAAACTCGTTTACTTGTAATAGCAACTTTATGGCCCTGATCTGATGGTCCTGGTTGAAAAAAATTTTAGTCCTTATAGCTTCACTGACAGCTCTATTTAATGCACAGATGTAAGTGAACGCATATTCTCGTGCCTAGATTTGTGAGAGGTCAGAATGCCCCAAGCAGCTGAGGTTTCTGTGCTCATGAGTGGTGTAAGGTGGTGTGGCCTCAAACAGCGGACTTTGCCAGGGTCAGTGTGACTGGTGTCTGCATGCCCTTGGGCCAGCATTGCTCTGCATAGGACCTGAGCAGATCTCACACCAGAGAAGGTCTTTGCTTGGCACAGGGCACGGAGAGCTGGTAAGTGTCTTTCTGCCTTTGCTGGCAACCCTAGTCCTGTTGCAGAACCTGCCTCATTGTTTAGTCATCAAAAGTGTTTCTCTGCAGTGTGAAATGCATAATGGAGACAGTCTTGAAAGTAAATAGCTCTCTGCACTTGCTAGTATACCTAGGCAACGTCATCAGATCGTGTTTATAGAATTTGTTCATTGCAATCTATTATGTATATCAGAGAAATATTTGAGTCAGCTGGGTACAAAAGGATTTGCAATCATCAGAAATATGTTATCTCATTATTAGTATTCACAGAAACAGAAAACTATTTTGCAAAAAAAACAGCCAACCCAAACTGCAACTCTTATATAAACCAAGCTTCCAGAAACTTTTTTTGGTTCTATGTCTAAGGTTTTAATGCAGACTGTTGCATTAACTGAAAAATGAAATCCCAAGCCTCGGCTGTGCTCTCATTTTATTAGTGTGATATAGTGATAATCTCACAAGGACACTAGTAAGTACATGGGAAAAAAAAAAATCAGCTAAGTGGAGGATGTGAAAATGTTCTAGCCTAGTGCCATTACATAGGTCTTACACTTTTTTTTCTGCCCGTTCCGTAATAGAATGTTTTTCAAGTTCTTCTCTCAGCAGGTTTTGAACATGAACTTGCATTACCACTCTTACAAAATAATAAACAGCTTTGGGCTATAAAATCACTCAAATTGTTTTCCACAGAAGGGGATTTGCATGCTGACTCATTCCTACTATATTCATAACCTATTGCCAAACCACTGCAACTGCAGGATTTTTAATAAAGCTATGGAAATTACATGCATTGCAATGGGAATTGAATACATTTACATTTGCAGTATTTTACCATTTCAAAATTTATGTCAGATTACCTTGTTTGTGCATGTCTGGACTTTAATGGTTATTTTTTATAGCAGAAAGTAGTAATTTATGGTGGTATTCCCAGTAGAAGATTTTTATGAATCCACCATATGGAGTATTACATAAAACTAAACTTGTATCAGCAGTGCTTTTTTATGTAAAGTAAGACAGTGAACATAACCAAGAATTAGTGATTACAGAAAACTTGAAATTTTATGAATGTGATTTTTTTCCGATTATTTTTTAACTTGTATTTATAGCAGATCAGATCCCTGCATTTTCATGCAGGAAAAACCTTTATTGTCTGTAGCAGACCCTGAGTATCTCAAACAAATAACATTTACTACAGCTAACCTTCCCTCCCCGCCACCTCCCTTTAAGGTCCCTTCATGGAGTTGTGAGGTTTGGCACAACAGAGGGACATGTGGTGATTTATGCAGGAGAAGACAAAGGTAATCTGGAACGTCTTCCTGCTTTTCCAAACACCCACCTCTGTCATTTCATTTATTGTAATCACAGCTTCTTTCTTCGACACTGGTGGTAAAATATAGTCTTTTATCTGTGCCTTCCTACAAGTGGAAGGAGCAGACCACTGGCAGCAAAAATTGTGAGGAAGAAGAGTTTCACAATTCCATAGGAGTATACGAAGAAGAGCAAGGCTGTTCTCATGGAAATATGTGTTTGAATAAGTATTGACATCAGGAGACTCTACACAGCTTTCTCAAAGAGCACCTCGTGGATTTGGGAGTCATTCAGCCAGCAAAAAGAAATGTGCCATGAAAAGTAGGTAACCAGTCACACCGAGAGAGCAGCAGATGGTGTATCCATGAAGCAGTTGTCACCGCCAAGAGCTTGGCATGTTCTGCAGGCTGAAATGTATCTGCCTTATTAATGAAGCAAGCACTTGGGTAGGGAGTGTCTGTGAAAATCTATATATGCTTGTGAATAAGTTTTAAATGGGCTGTGAGGTTTATAACTGAGATGTAAATAAGAAGGTGAAAAAAGGATAGGAAGGAGAGCCAGCTGTAGCCATCTGATACTGCTTATTTTGCTAGTCCCAATCCTAGCAGAAACACCGGGGTAGCTCAAAGTGTGTTTTGACTCCAAGGCACAGTGAATTAGGGATGGCAGCCCGGGTAACCGCTGCTTCTTTACACTTTCCCAATCCCTGCATGGCAGCTTGCTCATTACACCAAAATGGTTTAGGAATGAGGGCATAAGGCCAGCTCTGCCCGCTGTGGGGAATTCACACCTAAAGGGAACTGTTGAGTTTTCTGGCAGTTAAAAAAGGTCTAAATCTTCAAGGACAGTTAGGACTGGATAACTATTTCTGTAGAATGGCACTGAAGGCTATTGTATGGGTTTGCTATATATCTTTACGGTAATGCCTGTGAGCTGTGCAGAATTTCCTCTTCTTGCTCCTTTTCCCACAGAAATCCTTGCTTGAGAGAGTCTTGAAATTAGAGAGGATTTCAGATCAGGCTGGCACATGTGTATGTAGACATATCCAGGGTTGCTGTCAACTTCTGAAACATTTCAAGGCCAAATTGGGCCATGTTATCATCTTGTCTGCCTCTTTTAGAAGTTTAGTGCCTTTGTGGTTCTGAAAACTTCCTGCTTATCCCTGTGGAAAGGAAGTTGTGTGAGAGAGAGCTCACCCAGCCCTTCACTCTGGGAGAAATCTTCAGCTGAGGTATAGGCTCAGAGACCCAGGGGTACTACCATCATTGTTCCCACCAGCTGAGGAGCTGCCTCTTGGCCGCTCTACTTAAGTGAATCACAGTCTCTGCTTTTTCATTAGCTGATGCATCATAGTCTTACAGCTGTCTTCACTTGATCTAAATTGCACACTAATACTGTACATTATTGATTAAATGAGTCTACAAATGTCTTTTTAATACTCTATGGGTTGATCAGTCTTCTCAGTTAATGTACAGCACCTCTAGTGGGCTTTAAAATCTAGTGAAGCAGCTTTTTACCACATCTTACTGGGAAAGAAAAAACTGCACGAGAGACTGTACTCACTTGCGTGCTGCAGTATGTGTTTTGGCAGCAGTAATGATTTCACTTGCTATGCTAAAAAGGCTTGGATTCTGATAATTGCAATTGCTGATCTAACTCTTTGCAACTAAACAATTCATGGGAGATAGTTGTTACATACTCCAGTGGCAAAACTGCACTGTAATAGTTGAGCTACTTTAGCAACTAATTTGGCTTTTCCTGTGATTTTTTTTTTTTTTTGAGGAAAGATTTCAAACCTCTTCTTAACCTTTTTTTTGGCTTTTTAAATTTGTGTTCACAGTAACTACATTTCCCAAGTATGACATTTGATGGTAAAAATAATGGTATTCTGGCTGTTTCAAGTGATGTTTGCGTTACATAAAGAGCATTCAGGAATGACTCAACTAGTTAATTATTGCAATTTTCCTTTTACTTTCATTTCTTAAATCTAAATTCCTCTCTGTCACCCCTCATGATTCAATCTGTATGCAAGTATTGGGCCATTTATAACATAGTAGGAAAAATATGTTTGTATTTTTGGGGAGGTATCATGTTTATCTAGTTTCATAGAATTATAGAAAATTGGGCTGAAAAGACCTGGAGAGTTCATATAAATCTACCCCATTCTGTTTTAGACAAGGAGACAAAAAATTGGGTTTTACATGCATGTATCTCCTGAAATATGAATTTTACCTCAGATTTGCATGCCTGAGGCATTGCACAAATAAAGACAGAGCTCTAGTCCAAAGAAAAGGGGCTTGTGAGGATATTTGTGATTTCTCTGTGCACAGCTGAAATGAACCCAAAACATTTACTCTCCTTTGTCATTATTCAGATGGACATCTGCATTACCACTGGAAAAAAAAAAAAAACCAACCTCTAAACAAATTGGTTCAGCATGGGTACATTTAGTCACTACAAAGCTTTGAAAGGCAATTAACTGGATTCAATTCTTAAATGCTAAATGCACTGGGAGGTGGCAGCCACCCAGTGACTGGTGGTGGAGCAGTCTTGGTGCTCTCCTTTGGGATGCTGGATATAGCTTTGTGGTCTTTAGAAAAACAATGGAGAAACAAACAGCGAGAAAGAGAAGAAGCCTCAAGACAGAGAAGCCGATCTGAACTGAATGAGATGGTAGCATCTAGACTGGAGAAGCTGTAGCACAGTAGCAGGAATGATGTTGAGAAGGTGGCTGGTTGCTGCCCTGAATCCTGGGTGATGGGCAGCTCCAGAATCCAGTTAGGTGTTAAAAGATGGAAGATTTTACTTGCACTTCAGTAAAGCGGCTTCTCTGAGGTAATCAGACATTTAGCTCTTTGTCAGATCCTTTGAGCCATATATCAGCAATGAAAGAGTGATATCGCTACTATCGTCCCTGATGATTCAGCAAGGAGCAAAACATGATAGCCTTTCTAACAAGGCTGTTATTCAGACATATCACTCAGCATCCGCTCTCTAACCGCTCACTGGTTCAGAGTGCTAATGCTCTGCATATTGTGCTTAATAGAATTTTAAATTATTTTGATTAAAGTGTCAAGGGATGAGGATTTAAGATTGATCAAAGCTACTTGCTTGTGCTGTGCCAGTTAACCAGCCACTTCCAGACTGTTATTACGCAGGCTTAAGTGATATAACATTCAGACATGAGAGACACGAGGAAATATTTCTCCTAATTTCATACTGGGGGACCAAGAGGGCAAGAAGGAAACTAAGGAGATACATATTTTATACACAGTGACTGACTTGGGGTCCCAGTCCTTCTTTAATGGAAGTCGATGGGACCTTTACCATTGCCTTCTATTCAACAGCAATTCAATTGTGAATGAGCTGTGACAAAAATCCAGAGTGGAAAGCCTTCAGTTCTTTGAGCAGAGACTGTGAACATGAAATATGATTAGATAATGAAGAAGCTGTGAAGACAGGTATCTGGAAGTAGAGTCAGTCAACACTAAGTTCTTGCTTTGAAGCTCACTCAGTGAGGGCACAGGTCTTATGTGATGGTTGTTTAATTATGGCAACAAAGAATAAATAGGACATTTCCATCACATATAGCCTTCAGCTAAAACAAAATACTTTGGCATGTGTGTAACTAAGTATACAAATAAATCCACATAAGCTTATGTAAGCAGAACGTTTCACAAATGTGAAATGAGTACATGTGCTTCAGGACATACTCTGAGTGGAAACTTAGAGTACATGTTGCCCAAATCATTGATTCAGGTGATGTGTTTGTTAATATTTTGACCTAACTCGGAGTCCGGCAGCCTGGACTCTGGACCCCTTCCTTGCTATGAAACGTCTTGCTGCTCAGACTTAACATTAGCAATGCAGTGAAACTGTAATCTGTTCCAGTTGTATTCAAGGTGATGCAGTGTTCTTCTCTACTTTTCTTCTAAAATAAAGAATAACACTCTGTACAGCTCTTGCTATGGCATCTCATTAACAAATAATTGTTAAAAATCTCAATAGAATTTGCATCCACATCTGTAAAGGACCATATGGCACTTTATGGCAGAATATCCTGGGCCAGGCTGGTTGGTATGCTCTTGCTACCTACGTTGCTTTAACAATGCAAAGCAGTCATAAACTCAGCTTAAGTGATGGTTAATTCACGTCTACATCCACCCTGAGTGACTGCACTGTTGAAGCCACCTCTTGCACTGCTGTTGTGCTGGTTCAGCCATCATCATTTCATGCTGCCATCAGTTGCCTGATCACGCAGACCAACACTGAACTCAGCAACATCCCCTCAGAAGTCTTCTTTCAGACAGTCCTGCCTTAAGTGCCTGTGGGCCCAGCTCCTCTGCTGCGCACTGTGGTGCTGGCATCAGATCAACTCCAGCTGGGGCCCCACAACTCAGGCGCCAGCATTTCAACTACATAGTAGTTTGTTTAAACAAGTACTTTGCTGAAATTACAAACTTGCTGTGAAATAACATTGTCTTCTATGTAGTGTGACCTTAAGAATTATAATTCTTGAAGCTGCTCCTGACTATAATTATTCCAATAGAAGCAAATGTTTTGATTGCTGTTCTCTTCAGCAATTAAGTGTGAACTATAATAGTGAAAGACCATTTACCTAAAACAGGATCCATTTATCTCAGTGATAACCAGACTATTCATGGTTCACTGAATAAATCTCAGAATAAAATGAGAATAATAGCTGCTATGAAAATTTTTTAAAAGATTAAACTCAAGAATATAGAAGATTCGGAAGCTGAAAATGAAAATATGTGGTGAAAGTCCGTCTTGATGGTTGTCATTTTGAGTGACTTGGCCCAAGAACATCCGTGGTCTGTTGCACAGCATGGAGAGAACAGGGAAAGAGCATTTCAAGTACAGCTGCACTTACCTATAGTCCCTTTCTTAATAGTTCCTCAAAGCATTCTTTCAGAGAAACAATAAATATGAGTACTTCATATCAATCTTCCAAAAAAGATATCTACCTGTTGCTGCATGATACAAAATCCCTGCTTACGCAACCCCCCACCATCCATGGAACAGAGTCTGGTGGGCTGAAGGCAGCTGATGTATGAGTTTCATCTTGTTTCTAGTGTGGATGTCTAGGACTGCAGCTATTTAACAGACAAATGAATATACAGAACCATTAAAACATATTAAATACGCATGCATGTGCTTAACTGCAAGTATATGACTAATCTTTTTTACTCCAGAGGCAGCAAGGCATATATCTTTAGCAGGTACTTAAGAATTTTGTTGAATGGAGATGATACAACATTATTTCCTTCACTGGAGTGTTAGATGCAATTGTCACAGTGATTATCACTCTCATGTGGAGCGCAGAAGAGCAGGTCTGCAGTCACACTGCCCTCCTTGTGCACTCTCACTGTATTCACCACGTAGCAGTGTGTCCTCCATGACCTGTTTGGACCACCTATAGGAGACAACCTAGAAGAAATATATGATGACTCTTGTGAATTGCTGAAGTTGACCTGACACTGTGAATGAGGGAAGTTTGAATAAATGTAAATTGGGGTGGGAAAAGGAATTCAGAGCTGGGAGACCCTGCAGGTAGAAGCAACATGGAAGTTTTGGTGCTGTATTTCACAGTAAGGAGCAACTTCCATCCCACATACAAGTCAGAGTGCAGCGAGCAGCAGTCATGGCTAAGTTGGCAGTGTTGCTACTGTTGGATCAATACACAGCCTGTGGCTGCTGCTATTGAATGTACCCAAATACCTTATAAAACAGGGCAGCTCTCAAAGTACCAGGTTGAATCAGTGAACACGTTGTCTGTCATTCATGGGTCTTGACTCCTGGCATAAGCAAGGAGCTAATGCTGCAAAGGCAGGGAATTTTGCTAAAGTTACATCTTAATTTACAGAGTAACCTTCACCCTGTGAAGAAAAGGATTTTTCATAGAGACAAAAGGCAAAGACCAGGATCTCACTGTGAAACTTTCTGTTCCTTTTACGTCTGTCCCCATTTAAATGAAATAGGGGGACCCATTTGCAGCCAACAAAATTAACTAAAAGCTAGTCACATAAAGACAGAGATTTCAATGAAATCGAATCCATATATTATCTCATAGGAACAGTTGTCCAAAGTTAATTTCCAGGTTAATAGGCTGTTATTGCCATTTTCAAATAAAGCAATTAAAAGTAATATTCTTATATTACTGATAAGGAAGATCACACTGCATTGGATTGTCAGCTTATTTTACTCAATGTTCTTAGACAAACAGTATCTAGTACAAATTATTTTAGGCAAAAGTGGAAGAAGTCTACCCATAGGAACAAAAAATTACCTCTCTGAAATAAAAGGTAAATTTTTTTGTTAATTTTTGAAGTAAGGAACTATAGTCTTTAACTTGTGAGATGTGCAAAAAGTATTTTCTGCCTAAATATACTTTTATCGGTTTTTCTGAACTGAAAAGCAGAGGTAAAATGAGATGTCAATTGTACACCAGGCATGCTTTGCTGTAGATGTTGAATACTCTCCGTGGAGCATGTGTAATATGTTAAACCATAATCTCTTCCACAAACGCTTTTAGTGGAAACTCCCAGAATATGTCCAGTTCTTTGCTGCAAGAAGATCTACACCACAGAGGCAAAAATCTGCTCTTGGAGAAACAATGTATAATTTCTCAAGGGGAATTATCATAACGTGAACTAGAAAACATCCCTTTCCCTTTGTAAAATGGCATGACTGTAACATATGTCCCACTCCAATTAGAAACTGTCTTTTTCAGATTATCATCATGTCAGCCTGCACTTGTGAAAGCATTTTTGACAGATCTGGGGCAAATTTAAAAGCAAGAGAGACAGCTAGCCTTAGAATTTATAAGCAGACATTAATTTTGCAGAGAGGATATATTTTGTCTGTTTGAAGAAGACAAAGAGCTAAGCAAATCCCCCTTATTTGTGCTACTTTGGTGGAAAAACGCAGATGTGTTTCACAACAGCAAAATAACTGTACTCAGCTACTTTGTGGAACTTACTAGACTAGAGCAATGCAAAGTTTCTGAATTTATATTGTTTCTGTCTAATGAAATCCCCTCCAAGTTTACTACTTCTCTAAGGTGACTGATCTAGCAGAAGTGCTTGTAGTTGTCATGGTGCCAGAAAAGTTTTACTGAATGGGGTGAGTTGATTTGGTTGCAGTCAGCCATCAGTCATGGGCTATCCAGGGAATCCTGATCTGGGACCTTGTGGGGATAAGATCCTGATGTTTCTATGTCTTCATGGATCTACAGCACAAATTTGGAGTACAGCAAGATGGAGTCAGTTCCTGACATTCCAGTTTGCAGACCTCCAAACAGTCTTTGGATTTATGGGAGACATTGCTTCAACATCCTCCATGCCAGCAAACCTTTTCATCCCTGAGAAAACACCTGTAACTCGTGTTTAATCCTTAAGATCTGTGAAACTTTTGACATGTGCCTAAATAATGCTTCACTTTGAAAAGTATAAAAAATGATTTTGTAGTCCATCCTTCCCAGGCACTGGCATGTATTCACCAAGTGGGGCAACATAAATAAGAAACTAGCAAAGATCTCTGTTGATTTCGATCATTCTAGGATATACAACCCTTGATAAAATTAATCCCCTTGGATCTGATTCAAAGGCTTGCATGAGAAATGCACCTGTCTTTAGAGGATTCTGGGTCCAACCCATGCCCAGCAAAAATAATAGCAAAGTCAGACTAAGCACTGCTGATTTAAAGCACATGCAACTTTGTTCAGCGGTACTGGGCAGGGACATAAGGGAATGGACTTTCCAATCCCAGTGAAATTGTGTATGAAATGCGCAGGGTACTTTGGGGTTGTGCTGCACACAAGAAGGTGGCATTCCTTCATCCCTAAAGGCCAATTCAAGACCTGTGCTCTTCTCAGCTCTCACATCAAACTTGCTTTGACAGTGTAAATTGTAGGTTTGTCTTTGGGCAGGGCCTTGCTAGAGGGATGGGACAGTGCTGAGCAGGATGTAGGCTGGCTTCTGCTCCACACAGAACCTCAAAAGCGCATGAGGAGCACAAAGAAGTATTTCTCACTGTCAGCAAGTGACACTTTGTCTTTCAGATTAAAGTTTTTAATTAAAATGGGCATTTCTGGCCCCAATATTGGCAGACACAGGACTGCTGAAATGTGACATCATTTATGACTCCAGCACTAGGGAGTTCACTATCCATGATCATAAAACAGATTCCAGTCTTGATTTGATATCGATTTAACAATCAACATAAGTTTGCCCCTAATATTAAACAAAATATGTCAAGCTGAAGCATTAATGATATTCTTCCTCTGGGTTCCTTCATGGATATTTCCTCCAGTTCTGCCTGGCAGAGGGAGTGTTTCAGACCTCCATCCTGTAACATCACTTTTCTGGACCAGCTGTTTATGTTATCCCATGCTTCCCCATACAGTGCAATCCCCTTCACCACTCTTTTGCTCCTAACACAGATGAAGGCCGTTTCTGCCAGAAGTCTTCCATTACAGTAATTGCCAAAGATTGGTGAATCCGGTCTTCATTACTTTCTGCAGACACGCTGCTAGTTTCTAGCCCTGTGCTCAACCCTCCCCCTTGCAGCCATCCCTGTTCTAATGGCTTTAGTCTATTCTTGCAAGTCTCATTTATTCTCTTGCTTCTTTTTGACACGGGTGATACAACACATGACCTCTGATTTGTCTGTCTCCTGCCCCCATGTTTCTGATATTCATTAAGGAGATGTTCAGTTTTCCAGTTCTGCTTTTCCCCTTAGTGAGCTACACTCAGAGACTCACATCAATGTCTCTTTGAATGAAAGTTTCTTACTCCCATATCTGAATTTCATCTCCAGTGTTTTTATTCCTGACTTTAGCTGTATTTCTCCTGTGACCCTTTGTTTAAAAACTGACCAAAATCATACGGTAATGGTTGCTCTTTGAGACATCAGGAGGTATCAGGTCTTTTCAGGAAAACAGTCTATCCCATGAGAACTCCAGAATTACACCCGAGATTACTCTTCTGACATCAAGTGAGGTCAATTTTATCAATTTACTGAGCTGTGAGCTAAAATACCTTGATAGCAATATGCAAGATTTTTGTCTCAGTACCACCTCCAAGCCTAAATCTTTACTTAGCATTAAGGATAGAGGCAACACTGTGACCTGACATAGAGCTTGAATATCCACTGTACTGTGCTCTGAGAGGCTGTCTTGGGAGAGCTGAGAAGGAAAGGATAATTTCTTTTAATTGTAAGTAAGTGGCAGTTTGGAAAATTTGCATTCATACTGTATTGTGCAGTTGTTGGGATGGGGATACTCCTGGGACATGTGATGCACTTCAAATGCTTTTTATTTTAGCTTTCATTAAATATCAGGGCTGCTGAAAATACAAGATAATGTTATGGTACATTTATAATATAAATGGAAGTAAACAGATACATTAGCTAACTGCTTGTCTACTTAAACGTATCTTGCCCTTGCATATGTCCATCCTTGCTATCACTTCCTTTTGTTTACCGCAGCAAACTAGGATTAATTTGATTAGACATTTTAAATCCAGGCCTGGTTAGGAGTGCTGGCTTTCTGAACACAAAAAAGTAGTTGTCTCTGGGTCAGCATAAAGAAGATGCTTGTAAGTGAGAGATGTGTAACCTCCACTTTGGTCCTCTACTTGTTCTTTTTTTTAAGTTGTAGGTGGAAGGAGCTCTTTTGTGATGTTTCCCTGCCACATGTGGCTGACTTTAAATAAAAGCTTTGTGAATATTTAGTTGATTTTGACTGGTCAGGTTGGAAAACATTGAAGAGAGAGACAGGAACTACTGGTTTGTAAAATTTTATCTACTTTAATTCACCCTGCTGTTAAGACTACAGAAAAATCCCTGTTGGTGATTGCAGTACAGGGGCTTCCAACCCAGTGGTCAGTGTGTTTGCTGCCTGTGGCTTAAGACCTTTGCCTCCTCACCACTTCTGGTGGCATTTGCTCATGCACTTGTTCATGCCACTTGCTCATGTCCAGCCCACAGTAACTGCTGTTGGAGCTGGGGATCAGGAAAGACAAATTCCACTCACAGATTTAATCCTAGACGAAGTTTAAATCCATTTAGATGAACTAGGCTTCTGTCTGTAGATCCTGGTACCCTAAAGTGATACCTTACTCCCATCCCCTGCAAGCAAACCAAATGTCATTCAGTTGTTCCACATCATCTACATATTCCCCAACTGGTGAATATGTTTAATTTTGTCTTGTGATTACCCAAAAGTGATTTGGGAAAGCACAGCCCAATATTGATATTTCCATCGTCTTGGACTGATGACAGTCCGTGATTTACATGCAGCAATATAGTTCTGAGGGATCTCAGAATCGGTTGAAAATAAAAGTTTAATGATTGAATTATATATTCTCTCTCTGTGATAGAAAATAATGTAAGACAACTGACTCGGCTATCAGACAGATTACATAAGCCCAAGTTAAGTGGTAGAATAAAAATGAGTGATATTCCTCCTTGACTTAAATACAGCACTAAGTAGTATGCCCTTGAATTCTGCATAAAGCAATTTCCTCCTCTTTGGTAACAGCTAGGGGGCATTCTGAATGCAAATAGAACCAGCTTTGCATTTTTAATATTTCTTATATACATAATTCACTGCCTCGGTTTAGAAACGTTATTGCTACCTCTTCTGTGCATTTAAATTATTTTGCACCTCTGAACTTTCATATTAACTTTAATGTCAGCTCTTAAAGAGTATTTTGTACAGGAGAGCTTGTGCTTATAGCTCTTGATAATCACAGATTGCACAGTGTGCATCCAGGCACAAATACACTGTACTGTTTAACCTGTGTCATTTCATGGGGACACCAGGCTTTTTACTTTGGTTATACCAAAGCCCTAAAAATAATAGGTAACAAATGTGAGCAAATCAAAAGCAATTAGTATTAGAATATCACATTTGTGTGCGGTCTACTCTACATACATAACCCATGGGCATAATGAAAATTCTAGCTGATCAATAGGAAACAATGCTTTTTCTAAGTAGCTTTCAAAAGAATAGAATAGAAATTACAGATGGAAGAAGATGCCCACAATGGGAGGAAATCCATCCCCATGCTAATGTGGGATTAATTAATGTATTGCATAAAGCCAGGAAGTGTGAGATGATTCTGAGCAAGCTTTACTGCATTGCATGTTGCAGAAGAGAGAATGGTTGTGGCCATCTCCTGTGGCTATAAACGTGTTTGAAAAATTTTCACTCCAGAGGAGATGAAGATTTAAAGCATCTTGCTCGACTCGTCAAACTTCCTCAATCACAATCTGACATTGTCAACTGCTAGAAACCGCACACTTTAAGGAGGTGGCTGGGGAATGGCTTTGCTCATCCCTGCTTAAACTGTTTGTGAGAGCAGAGCTCTGCTCTGTCTGTCTCTTACTTGCTCCATGAAGCAAATGGTGCCAGAAACTTCCTCTCTGTTGGTGCCACCCCTGCGGCAGCCCCTTAGAGCAGGCAGCCAGGGATCCAGTTGTGCTCTTTCTGTAGGGACACCTGTCCCATGTGATAGGCTGAGATGGGGAGTGAATGGGGTCATCTCATCTTCTGCTCCACCCCATCTCTACCAGACTGGTGTGATCACACAGGGAAAATACATGGTAGCCTGTACCAAGTGTTTCCCTGGATGTCTCTCCTAAGGGTGGCCAAAATAAACCTGAACTGAGCCAGCAACAGTGTTTTGAGTGCTGATAACTGTACCGTCAGCATGACAGGTACTTGGATCATAAACTGGTCTTTCTAACTATGAGAGACTATAAACAAAATATATGGCCAAGTTTTCTGCTGGTTTGATTCTACTGACTGTTTCTCAAAGCAGATTCCATTTGGAAACTGAAAATCAAGACTGCTACCTTCTGCATCACAACTGATACAGATATCCTGCCTCTGACTCTAATTTCCCGTCAGTTTACACCAGCATAAGCTCAAAGGGATGATCGAAAATCCACCCCTAGGTTGTACAGATTTTGTGTATTTCACACAGGCTGCTGTAGCTCTGGAAAGCCAGTGCAGGGGCTCTAATAGGGATGACAGTCACAGGGATCTGGCAAAAGCCTTAAAGTTCCCTGGCTGCTGCTGAGTGCCATGTACCAAATCTGGTGACTGCTGTTACTGAAAAGGAGATTGCCTCTGAGCTGATTGTGACCTGGCAGTCAGCAGCTTAGAGCCCAATTCTGTTTCTTTTCCACTAAATGTGTGGTGGGGTCAGTCTCCAGTTTGATTTCTCTCCTCTCATTTAATTATTCCTGATGAAGTTATAGTGGGAAACAAATGAGCTCATGGTTTACATGGATGTTACTGGTGGCAGTGTGAGAGAGAAGAAACACAATTTGACTTGCAGACTGGACAGCCATGAGAAGTCACTAGGACGATAAGGACAGGGCTCTGCAAAGCTGGTCTAGCTGAGACCAGAACTTGGGACATGTATGAAGATGCATTGCATAAGGCTCCCAGCAGTGCCTACTGCAGTCCAGGGAGAGCTGCAGCTGGAGCAATGTAAAGAGCTCAGGGTGCAGTTGAGGATTCACTCGAGAAGCAACTGAAGCTACCCAGGGTCCTAACCCACTGCAGCACATCACTGTCCTTGAAGTGGGATGTTGTACCTTGCCTGGTTCAGGTAAATGAAAATACATTCATTTTGATCACTACAAGAACCTCATGGTCTGACTGTGCCTGAAGCTATTCACTCTGTTGGGTGCAATAGGCAGGGCAGCTAACTTTGTAATTGCAGCAGCTGTTACGCAGATGAATACCTGACTTGAGCCTCATGTTTTGGTTTTATGGACAAACCAAATGAAGAAGGAGAATTCAACTTGGATTGAGTCAGTGGTTACTATTATTACTTAAATGGCAAAACAACCTCCTTCAACCTCGATGTGGGAAACCGACCCACTATTTTGAAATGTCTTTTAAAGTCAGCTAAGAAGAACTACAACTTCCATGAATCATTGGGAAGTCCTCTGGAAGCTGGAAGTCGGAAGTACAGACGCAGCAAGGTATAAAAACTCAAAAGAAAACAAAAACTCCCTCTTTTTTCGCTGCATCGTCCAGAGAGAAAGTTCGCTGCTGCCAAGCCTCCCCCCCGCCCCGGGCCTTGCAGCTGGGGGAGGAAGGAGCCGGGGGGGGAAGCTGAACGGAGCTGCCAGCGCAGGAGCCAGACACCCCCCCGTGCCACTGCTGGCTGCTGCTGGAACTGCGCCAAGTCTAAACGCTGAAAGATTCGAAGCAGGGCGGGAGGAGGGAAGCTGCTGCCTCCCGCTGCTTAAAGAAACTCGCCGCTCTAAGAATCCGAGTGCCTCCCACTGCTGGGGAAGCCAGAACCGAGCGCGGTGGGGAGGGGAAGGCACCGGCCTGTGCCACAGTCATGCAGAGAAAGCCCATGCCAAGCTACACCACTCCAACCCAGAGCTGCTCCAAGCTGGCGCCGCTCCAAGCTGAGAGCCCTGCGCCTAAACCGAAGGAAACTACAGTAAGAAGCTGCTGCTGGCAGCAGAATATAAACTTGTTGAATATTTGTTGGTCTCCGTAATTGCCTACAAGCTTGGTGGGAAGTATCTCACTTTGCCCTCGATCCCCTTCCCCTTTGGGAGGTGGTACGGATGCTTGTGCCTGGACCGTGACACTCTGCCCTAATAAAATGGATTAATTTAACACAAACTCCAACCTGAGATGCAGAAAGAAAAAAACAAACAAAATAGAAGTAGTTCATTTTGTAGCCCTTGTGAGAGAAAGCCTTGGACTAGATTCACATTAACTACCCATTAGCCTAGTCGTTAGAACACTTTTCTTAAACGGAGAATCTGAATTCAGATCTGCTTCTCTCCCTGAAGGTAGTCACAGTTCCTGGTCCTCAAAGAAAGCTTTTGCTGCCTGCAGTGCTATAGGGCATGGAGATAAGGCTCTATGTCATTTGGTGGCAGGGACACGATGAGTCTCTTTAGTTGATGCTGCTCTCTTTGAATAAATCGTTGAAAACAGGATCTGTATCTCTCACCTTTGAGTGAGTATCCTACCTATCAAGCCAGACAGTTGTTTGCTAATGCATCTGGAAAAACATCTTTCAGCATAGGCAGTGTATAAGAACAAAATTGCTCAGGTAGAGATTCATATGAAAATCTGGAAAAATCACTCAGCTTCCTTGTGGAAATTGGTTGCAATTAGTTAAAATACTACTCTGCTTTGCAAGAGTTTTGGGGATAAATTACTAGTATGGTCAATATTCAATGCAAATTGCTGTCAGTAACAGTGCATTCTTATTATTTAGTAATTTCTTTTGTAAAGCCGCTTGTGACATAACATTTGTATTTGGTTGTAGTATAGCCACTGTGTTGAAGCCCCAGAAAAGCCTGTGTTCATGCCAAATATTAAGTTTCCCTCTTCCCATGTCTCCTCATTTCCCTCTGCTCTACAAAAAGTTGGAAATTTTAAAGAGTGACCTCCTAAGGCACCATCTCTTATCTTATTTATTTCTCAAGTCTGCTGCTGTTCATTACATTAAAGGTTATTTTTTTAATGAAGCACTGTGGGTAGGGAGAAATAACTTTTACCTTCTGTTCTAATTGATGAATGATGTGTGAACTAATCAGAAAGCTTTGCTATAGCCACCATTAAAGCAACAGATGTATGTGGCTCAGGAGAGATTTGTTGAACAGCTTCAACCTTTAAGTGCAGAGGATAAATGGGTGGTGACATCATTATACCTTGACAAATAGAAATTATATCATTCTCTTTTTTCATTATTGATGGATGATTTATTTCTATGGCTTTCATTTTCATAAGATCTATTCATTGTCTCTAAAGTTGAAGCCTTTAGAATTTCAATATGTGACTAAAGTGGCTTTAACAATTTGCACATCATCTGCAGCATGTTGTCTTCTGGGCTTTTCTTCTGAAAACTACTTTTAAAACAACAATACTATGATGCGCAATATGGTAAGACAAAAAGAAACTTTTGAAATTCATACTTAGATTCATTTTTCAACCAGCCACAAAAAACATCACATAACAAGTCAGAGGACACTTGATGTGGTTATATGGCATCTCCATCAGTTGCTGGAGGATTTCATTTTTGCAATGAACTTGAAGCCTTAGAAGAGAGAGGGCTGTTCTGCACAGTAATTCTGTGCTGTAATAAACAAGCAGATATCCCCTTCTCACCCATAGCTCCCCAGTATATTTTGAGCTCTTGCCTCGTTTGATTACATTTCTTATATAGTCACTGAGATGGATCTGAATTTCCCTGAAAATTTCAGTTATTACTGAAGATTGCATTTTTTTCACTTTTACTACAGCTTACAAATCAGAAACTAAAAATAAAGCGTACATCTGTTTGGATAATCTATTTCCCCAGAACAGATTAAAATGACAGAATATATCTTGGAAGAGCTTTGAATGAATTACAACAAGAAATAAAAACAAGGTGAGTTTTGCTTGGCTAGGACCTAAATGAGGGATTTAAGCTGGTGCTGTGTTAGGGCAAAGTTTTCAAAATAAAATAGAGGTCACTAGCAGGTACTACAGAAGTATAAAGAGAAGATTAAAGGTGACATTTCTGCTAGAAGGGCTTTATGTACACAGGGAGAAAAAAGCGATCAAGGTTAGTTAGAAAAAAAAGGAAGTCAGGAAGACAAAATTAGTGTAGAAGATCTCATGGGTTCTGACAGTGTTTCCCTGCCCACGGCTACAGCTTGGAAAGCAAGGACTGAATAAGGACTCATCCTGGTACCCTGGAGAGGGGGCAGGCAAGACATGGATAAGATGTGCTGGCAAGTTCTCTGCTTTGTCAGGCTTCAGGTGGAAACTTTTAGGCCAAAACTTTCCTATACAAGAAACCCTTAAAAAAAAAAAGAGACTCTGAATATGTGATCTGATCCTCAAAAAAAGCTGTTGAACTAATCCCAGCATGCAACCCATTTTGAAGGGCTACATGGCCCAGCAAAACGCTGATGGCTACGCCTGCTAATGATGCCACCAGCATCACTGCTGCTCCTGCCAGGAGTGGTAACTGGAAAATAACAGTGGAATGTTCCTGTTCTGGGGATACGGAGTAAGTGTATTTGTATGTCTATGTATAATTTCAGGAGTCAAATCTTCGTGTTCCTCTTGCTGTCAGTCAGATGCCTTTAAAATGGTAAATTATCCTAAGTGCAAGAAAAGGAATGAAAATGCAATTTAATGTAAATATAGAAAGTTCAAGTGCTGTCACTGGACAAACTACAACTAAATCCACTTTGGAAAAAGCTGTACTTAGCTTCACCAGAAGCAACGTATTTGCTTCAGGAACAGCAGTGATAAAAACTGTGGTGTTTTTACAAGAGAGCTGGGAGCAGATGATCATTCAGGTCCCTTCTGGCCCTAAAATCTATGAATCTAGGAAATGATGCCTCATTTCACAATCTAAGTCATTAAAACATCCTTTCATTACTGAAGTAATCACATTTCTTGGAAATGTGGCTACCCTCTGCTAAGGTGATATACCATATGATCACTGTTTTATTGAGATTCACGGAAAGAACAGTTTTTATTACCAGAATTCTTTTTAAAAAATTATTTCCACAAGCTTATTAGAACTCCAAAATATAGAAAAGCACTCAGTGTTATAATATTAAAATGACATAAATTAATACACACCAAAGTAGCTCCTTGTGTGACCCTTTTTCCCTGTAAGAGTGAGGAAGGCATGAAACACTCATAGAAAGGGAGAGGTATGTCAGAGGATCACACTCACATAATATACACCTGAATGACACATACAAAAAGAATTTTGTGGGGGAAGAGAGCTGTTGAGCATTAGTTAGTACTTTTAAATCACCTTAGACACATTTCAAAATACTTTTCAATGTTTTCTAAATACTAAGATCACTCCCATCATACAATTTTCTAAGTGGAGGTCACACCATTACCCTCCATACAACAAGGAGACCTCGGGGCACAGCTGGGTTTCAAACAAGGATGTTTCCTAACTTTAGGGCACTGTGCTAGGCCACACTACTCTTTTCTACTACATTCTCCTACATTTTGCTGTGAAAGACAGAAAGGTGCTCTAAAAACCTCAGGAACAACTTAAGGAGGTACTGCTCAATTCCTATGTACTACAAATGTGTCTTTACAACAGAAGACACAGACAGGCACTGTCTTTAATTTTGTCTCTTTCAGTGCCTAGCCTAAGGGAAGGGGACCGATTCAACTTGATTTCTTGATGATGCTGTAAAACATGACCAATTAAACAGATCTGAGGAGCCTCCTGGTGAGCTCCAGTGTCAGTACTGCAATCTAGCATTTACCTTCCTATGTATGAGGCTCTATTGGCATAAAACTCTTCACAGGAGCACTTCTAGGTAAACAGAACCAGAAAAAATGGATAAAGGAAGAAAGTAATTTTTTATACTGAATGAGTACAAGATAGAACTGAAGTAAATGAAACAATTTGCTTAAGAAAGTGGGTTCAGTAGCAACTTCTGGTTTTGATGAGCTGTCTCTCCAAAGAACTGGATGTGCTTTAATAGTATCATTTCTGATTTATCTGCTGTTGCCAGATAAATTTTCTTCAGGGAAGAGCAGAATTCTCTTTATTTAATGTACCATGTCTGGAATGTGGACTAGATTCAGCTACATGTCGCTTATAATTATTTATGTAACTTATTAATCACTGGGCTGTCACTCAGCTGTTTATAAAACACAAAAGAACACTTGGAGCCTGAAAAATTACATTTTTCCTCCCCTGCACCTCCCCAAAGGCCCCTTTGCGCTTCTGAGGAGACCTCCATTTAAATGAAAATCTGTTGCCCGGTCTAAGTAACAAGGAACTCTGTAATGATAATTTAAAGAACACGCATGTACTTTGTGTTTGGGAATTGAATTATTTGCTTTAAGGTGCTGTAAAATGTTCCTTTCAACTTTTCTGGGCAATGTCCTTGGCTCACGATTTAGGTTTTTTTCCCAACAGGTCCTGGATAGGATCCCACTCTTGCCTGCTCAGCAACTGCCTGTTTTCCCATATTCAGTACTTGGAAAACCACAGCATGTCACACATTGCTACCTGTGGATTGTGCCTGCTTAAAACTGCCCAATGCACTCAAAAATTAAGATGCTTATACACAGATATGTGCACACCTACAGACACCCTGGTTCCTCATATCTCATTTCTCTCGTATCCCCTTCTGTGATGAATTAATCTGTGTGTTTTTGTGCAGCTCAGTCTTGGGCTCCTGCAGGGTAGCTTACAGCTTGTCTTTCGGGAGCAGGTACCATGCAAGTTCACAGAGACCAGCATCCAGGCTTGTAAATGGTACACAGAAGTGCAATGACTCCATTCGGCTGAATTACATCTATAATTTGATTATGAATGGCATCTGTGAGGCAGGCTATTCATCATTTGATGTTCTCTGTGGGTCTCAGTGTCTTGAAGCTTCATAAAGGCAATTCATTAAACAGCTTTAGCCAGACCAGGAGGTGACTCAGCGAGCTGGTGAAAGCTGGTGGCTGGCATTCACCGCTGGTCGTGGCATTCCTGTGTTATTGCCTCAGGCTGCAGTACACTGGCAAGGTGCTTGTCCTTTTGGTGCCTCAGTTTAGTTAGCAGTGTAATGGTTATACCAGTATTTACCTGCCTTCTCACCCATTTGGTTGGCTGACTAGCAACATGTTTTCAATCTTTGCATGAAAGGCTCCACATTAATCCATGCCACGATTTGCTTTGTTTGCTTCTACCATTAAAATTACTTGTTTCCCCTAAAGATCTGCCATCTGTCACTATTCACCTTTTACATTTTTATGCTCCACAGTTGAGCAAGCACCAATGCATGAGTAATCCTATTTCCCATTATCAGCCCTTGGAAGTGCCCCAAGGTTGGGGCAGTTGTGAAGTCTCACTCCTGGCTGGATTCCCTGGGACCCAGCCTCACACTGCAGCCATGTCCTCACTGCAGCCACTGATAACATTCTTTTTTAAATCGTAGGGGTTGCCCAGTCTTTAAAAAAAAAAAAAAAATTAGTTCTGTTTTCCCCACATTGCCATAATCTGCAGCAAGTAACAGAATTGTAGGAGGAAGAGGCAGAGAGATGAGACATTGCCTGAGCAGAGGTGGGCAGCAAAGGAGGACTGCTCTGTGCTCTCTGCAGGGGCAGTGATACTGCAGTATCATTGGGTATCTTTGTCTGCATTTCACAAAGGAAGGGAGCAGACCCTGGGTGACAGCTGCAATGTACAGCTCTGAGACACAAGCCACTATCTGAGTAGCCACTTGCAAATTATTTTTGTGTTTTCATAATCTCTGTAATATCCTGTCAAAGTCTCATCAAAAGTTATTAGTCCCTCCATAAACTGGTACTTCAATATGTAAACTTACCTTGTTAATTAATTTTATGAGCTGTGCCCCTGGCACCATAGAGCTATTATTTCATTTTAGGAGCATAATTGATTAGGCTTCCTGTAGACCAAGGATGTTGCCACCAAACAAGAAGTAATTTGTGACAGCTTATTTGTGAGGAGATATCTACCGTTTCCCAGCATTCAGCATTCATAAGGCAAAGCAAAATATTTTGTATTGCTACTGCTGTGCCCTGCTTGAAGTTAAAAAAACCCCTAAAGTAAACCCAAAGAGACTACCTAATTATACAGCCAAATCGGTAAGGTTAATTCATTTTTACAGCACTGTAAAGGCTTTTTCTCTACTGAATTCCTCTGAAGATGTTTGCCTCACTATAGCATCAGATGACACTCCTGTTTGGGCAACTAGATTTTGCATTGCTAAAATTTCCCTCTGTTTCAATTGTATCAGATACTTTTCTATACTTTCTGCAACTGTTATGGCACAATGAAGTATCTCACTCTGATATGCCTTTGAGCAATTAGAGTCCATCTCGTTACCAATGGTTTAGTAATAGGATTTCCCTTCTTTTCTCTCCCTGTTTAATATTTGAGTGACTGTTACCTGAAAGAAATATGCTGGACACTCAGGCTGTATTAGCTTAATTTACGGCTAGCATCAATGAGGCAATATTTCCTGTAGATAGGTTGAAAGGGCTTTCTTTTCTATTAATTAAAAACAGGCTCATATAGGGCAATGCATGTAGGTAATAAAGACATAATGTGTATTTGTGTGGCCATAAAAAAAGGAGTAGGGTTATTCATAGACCACTGATCATAGCTGGAGTCTTGCCCTGACCCTGAAAACAGAAGCACAAAAAATTATAATGTATTATTTTATTATTTCCATATCCTGCTTATGCTAGCTGGAGAAGTGAGCTGAATGTCCAAGGAAGGCAAGTCCTATGTTGCTGCAGCCCCTTAAAGCCTGTAAGCACAAAGTTGAAACTAAAAGTGTCTGGTGCTTGCTGCCTCTCCAGGGGAAGCTACATATGGCTGAATTCAATAGGAGCTCCGTCTGAAATAAAAAGAAAGCAAAACCTCAAGAACCGGATGGTTTAAAAATGAAACCAAGAGAATTTCAAAGGGAGAGTCAGACAAAATGAGAAATGCTTACCTCAGAACTGCAACAGAATGATAAATTACTTTTGCCTTTCCGAAGCCAAGCTAGAAAACCTCTGCTCACCTCTATTATCTACTTCTGGTCTCTCAAGATACATTACCATATTAATTTATTGCATTATACAATTTGAGCAACTAAATGAGTTTACCTCATGCCCTCTTAATATCATTTTCTTCTAACGCTAACTTTAAGTGATACATTTTAGGGGATACTTGAAGCAGAATGCATCACGAAAAATTATTTAAACTCAATTTTGTTTACAAATTATGACTTATCCCTTCTTGATGAACCAAGTATAGAAAAACCACACAGCCTCTCTGTGGACAAAACATCTCTCAGCATTGGGACTGCTGCCATCTCCTGACTAAGACAAGGTCTTACTGGGGCAAAATAGTAGCTGCCATGTCTTGGGAGTCAAGAAGGACTGTGTTAAAGACAACCATGACATCACAGAGCAAATGACATGCCTGATGAATTAAGGTAGTCTGCAGGCCATCAGAATGGGTGGGGTGGTGCTGTGCCACACATCATATCCAACGTGTGCCAGGGTAGTCAGATGGCTGCATCAGGAGTGGGCTGATCAGGCAGCAGGCTGCTGGGCACGGGGCTTTGGCCAAAGGCCAGCCTGCAGCACAAAACATCAGGAAGTGCTTTCCAAGCATTGAGACTGGGGGAAGGTGGATCAAAAATGGATCAACTCAATTTTTAGACAAGATGGTTCTTATCAGGACAGGATTTTTATGTCCTGTGGCTGTGGTACCAACAGGGCCCTCCAGTCATGCACTGGCTACAGTTTTTTCCTACATGCATATGCATTTCTATGTATACATAAAGGCCTACATAAAGTATGCCTACAAGCAGCTTACAAATAGAAGCAGCAACCTGACCTGTGGCCTCATATCTTTGTTCCTTCCCATTACCCAAGGGACTGAGGAACTCAAGTCTCGTGGGTTTGCCCTAGGTTTTATGAACTGATGAGCATATCAACTGCAGACATGACAAATCACCTCCCCATGTGAAGTGGTGGGGCCTGAGCTGTGGGCCCTGAGCTGGAGTTGACCTGTGGATGACTCACAACCTAGCAGAATGTTTTGTTTTTCCAATTGGCTTCAGATTCCAGAGGCAGAACCTGGTCCACCTGTGTCTCACCCAGGTGGTCATGGTTGGGATAGTGGGCGAGGCCAGGATTATATCAACCAGAAGCTGATCAGTTGAAGGAGCTTCCTGTTGGGTTTGGCTTCTTTTGGGGCTGGCTTCATCTTGCTGAGTTCTCTTAGTGGTGCCCTTTCATGTGAGGGGCCACTGAGGGAGCCATCTCTGCCTGTTGTGTCCACCAGGTAATGCTGGCACCACAGTGGGCAGCTGAGGAGCTGGGCCCACAGGCACTTATGGCAGGACTGTCTGAAAGAAGCCTTCTGAGGGGATGTTGCTGAGTGATTAGGCAACTGATGGCAGCATAGAATGATGATGGCTGAATCAGCACAACACAATGTTGCACACACAGAGGTTTCGAAAAGTGAGAACCCTGATACAAGGCTCTTTGTGCATCTTACCTCCAGGTCTGCTCATTCTTATTCCTCCTGGTCAGTGCGTTCAGCTATTCACGAAGATTTTTGTGCATGTTGAAAATTTCTGAAATATTCCAGTTTTAGCAGAGGTGAATGTTTATCAAAATGACAATCCTGCAGCTCTCCTTTGTTATTCATCAGGGTCTCATTCAGCAGAGCCTTTGAGTGTATTCTTTAGCTGAAGCATATACTTCTGTATTTTCCTGAAACATTGAGGATGGATGTAATTTCATTGAATAAGTTCCCATTTCAGTCATCCATGGGAGAAACAAAGGCAACACTGTGCAATTAAGTTATCTACATTTTTAGCACAAACATTTTGTAACAACCTGAAAATCATTCATCCAGTGTAATGAATATCAACAAATTCTGACTATTAGAACTAAAAGAACAGTTTGACCTCCCTGGGCATAAGAGGACCACAGCTCTGCATTCAGTGGAACTACTCTCATGTGCAAAGTTAAGCAACTGTCTAAACTTTGCAGACCTGAAGTATACATCTGAAATGTCCAAAATTACACTTTTGTCCAAAGTTTGAAACTCTAATATTATGGACAGAACTATCACATTGTTTCAAAACCAAATAATAGATACTGCAAATGTAATTGCTCTGTTTCATACATATATCTGTATCATATATTCAATATAATATTCATATTCATATTGCTCATGTTCATATTTCTGTTTCACTGAAATCAACCCAGGTCCTTTGGCTGGCTGGCTAGGTTGTTTGCCACTCTTGCATTTTTGGTTTTGTTTTTTCTTAAAAAACATTCAACTATTAGCTATTTACAATGACTGATAGAAGTAGCATTAACTTACTGCCAACAGGAAATCAGTTCTTATTTAACCTTCTGATATGTACTAACCACCTTTCAACTTTAAAGGGAATTACATCTGATATTTGTGATGTTGGTATAAATTAGTAAATAGAAAGTATCTTCATTTGACATTTTCTGCTCTAAGTACATGATCAGCAGAGTCTTACGTTCAGTGATTTTAATTTAATAGGTTTATCCCTGTGCTAGATATGGTGTTCATTTAAACTGACCTTACTTTATTTGAATTGTTGCTCAGATTTGCACAAGTACAAATGACCTAATCTTCCAAAATACGTTTTCTGACTGACATAAGCAAACAGTCTGAAGAAGCAATTATGTAAAAGAAATGCTTTTCGGCAACAAATGGGTCTATAAATAAGCAGGTACTTCCTAATCACAAGCTTAAAAAGGGTGCCATTTTTCTTTAATAATAAAAAAAAATAGTTAATGAATTTTAATGTTCCTGAAAGTGAGGGGCCAAGAGTATTTTGGGAAATTGAGTACAGTGGAAGGAAAAACTGCATCAGCTTTTTGCCAGAGTTCAGCCAGCATGGCTGCATCTGACCAGTGCCACCTTTGTGTCTTTTCTATTTTTTCCATCGCCAATGCCCTGGGATCCCATTATTTATTTGGATTTATGCACTTTTACCTAAATAAAGGAAGGATGTGGGGAAGTCTATGTTAAAAAATGTGTCCAAAGGGGAACTTTTATACACCCTTGGTATTTGAGGAAAAAAGTAATTGTTAACAGTTGGAAAGGTATTACTAGCTATTACATATACTATAGTTTTGTTACTGGGCGTGAGAAGAAGAGCAAAAGGTGATGATTGGTACTGGAGAGATCAGTGTAGACAAATGATTTTTTCACAGCGAATAAATCAGGACTGCTTAACTAAAGATGATAGATAGTTGCACAGTTGTACATTGGTGTGAGCAGATTCTCAAGTATAGGAAAAAGAAGGTGGGTGAAAAGGCAAAAGTCACTTGAGAAAGAGAAATTATACTGCTAGAGGAAGAGAGGAAGAGCAGCACAACAGAAATAAAGCAGGTTAGAGATATCCATCTGTGGAAAGAAGATAAAGAGATGCATTAACGGAAAGTGTACGATGTCAGGGAGATGAGGTGGGAAAGAAAGAATCTTAAAAAAAAACAAAACAAAGAACTGCAGGAAGGCGTAAATGCAGAAATGCTAAAGCTGAGCATGAACCCAAACTCCACAAACTCCTCCAAAAACCTGTGCCTGCTTTGCTCTGGCTTGTTCGCAGCTTGGGCTGTATCTCAGGCAGGGAGGTGACCCCCGATGTGAGGGACCAGCACTGGGAGCCTGTGGATTAAAGAAAAATAGCTTTGCTAGGGGAGAGGGATGTGTGTGTGTGTCAGGTTTAAGAGGAGTTCTTGCAGTCCCAAGGAGAAGTGATAAACTGCTAAAAAAAGAAGAGAAATCAGATGCCTGTGTGCTGCTCAGAAGAAGGGTGCAGAATTGTGTCAGGCACCACATTTACTGGCACTTCGTAATGTTAATGACACTTCTCAGGCTGAAGAGAAATCAAAACTAGAAAAGAGAAGTTCTGCAGGAATCAGTTCTCCTCTCTGTGACACTGGTGAAAATCAGGAGCTGCTCCACTGGAGGAGAGTGGTTATCACCAAAATAAACCAAATAACTGAACATAAAATCTCAAGCGTGGTTCTGAGCTTGTGTGGTCTTCAACTGTATTTCTGTGCAAGGGAGTAAAAAGTTGTGAGAGCTGAGATTTTATGAAGGTAGAAAATTGACTGTATATCTTTACGCAGATGACTTTTTACTTGTCAAAACTTTCTAAGTCTTTTCCAGTGACTATTCCAAGCATTCTGGAATTCAAATGAGTTACTTCATGGTTCTTGTCTGCATCAGAATGTTTCTGAGCACATCCAGTTAAGGTATTGGTTACATGGCTCTACCTTTTCCGTGGGGAAACACAAGAAGAATGGACAAAAGCATTTGAAAGATTTCATTATTACCAACGAAGCCAACAGAATATAACATGTGTTTTCTTTCTTCCACCCATGCTAGCAGAAAAGCTTAATTTGGAGGTATGCCCCTTTCGGCTTTAGACTTAAATGCATCTATATGCTGTGCTTAAGAGTCAAAGTGAGACCTTAAATCAGGCAGAAGACTGTAAACAAATAAATCAAACATAACCCATAATTTTGAATGTCATTAATGGATACCATAATTTCTTATCACATACCGTAAGATGTTTCCTAGGTGATGCAGGTGGGTTCAATGTTACTCCTTTTCCAGCTTTTAACCTCTGCTCTGTGCCTCTTTGAAACCCAGTAACTGTGTTTTCATGGAGTGATCCCACCATAACACCCTTCTAGGTCTCAAATCCTTCTTTGCTCCCCATTTTCATTTTAAAGCTGGGTTTCTGCTTTCTGTTCATACCTGTGCAGCCTTGATGGCTCAGACCTCACACCTCCATTGCCTTCTGGAGCTGGACTGTAGGTAGAAATGCAAATGTTGTTTGCAGTCAGCCTGCTGGTTGACTGCTAATGTCCTCAGCTGGTCTCTCCCCTTTACAGGAGACCACAAATGCTTCCAAATTAAATGTGCGAGGCACTGCTTACACACACATTTTGTGAAGGTCATGATCCTTGGCTTCCTGTAAGGCAGTACATGGCACGTCACTAGGATAGCTGGCAAGTAACAAGTTGCTCTACCTAGAGGTACTCATAAATGCAAATGTTTTCTCCCCTGGTGTCCTTTGTCCCAGGAGGTGGTATGGATTATCAGGAGGATACATCTTCCCAAGTCTGTAGCTCTTTAGATACCTAGAAACAAGAATGTCTTTTCACATGCATGTTGGTGTTCTTCCAATGTCTGCAGGTTAGCATAACCCTTATGATAAAAGGCTCCAGGAGAATAGACTTCCACCTTGATCATGCTACAGCTGCTATAGGGGAAGTGCAAAAGAAGGTGTCCACATCCTAAGTAACTTATATATTGTGGAAATAAAAGGCATGTCCCTATGAAGATTGGGGGTGCCAGCATGGTGCCACCACAGAGGACATCTGTTCCCAAGCAGGCAGGATGGGCAGGTCCTCGTTAGTAGAACCACAGTCCCTCAGGAAGGAGAAGACATATTTGACACATCTCCAGGTGATTACCTACACAATGTCAGCAGAAGAAGAGCTTTGTTGATGTAAATCAATACATTGTTTATGTTGGTCATGCAATGTTTTTCTAACTTTGATGCATAAGATGAGAAGAAGAAATGCAACGTCCCTGGAGGAAGGAATGCCTTTTAAATGAACAAACAAGGCAGTTATTTACAAATAACTGGGAGAAAATGCTAGGCACAACAGAGGCAGCATGTTAGGCAAATGTTTAAGCTTTGTCTCTAAGATATGTTCTGCCTTTTATAAAATAAGTATGCTTTACCTTAGAGAGAGAGAAAAAAAATCAAAGTGTGAATACTTACAGGAGAGGCACAATGTGAAATGCTAGGTTAGATACTTGCTCATTTGTTCAGACAGCTGAGTTTCTCAAATATCTCTCCTTTGCATACTTTGGACCATGGAAGGTGTTTCCATGGTGACAAATAGATGTTATGTTTATTTACTGGGCAGCAGGGAATGACAATGTCAGTAAATGACATTTCTGTTCTTTTTTTTCTTTTTTTTTCTTTTTCCGAGGGAGATGTGTTTTATTTAATGAAGCTGGCAGCAGCAGCAGCATTTTTCAGATACCCTTCACAGCCCCATACTCTGAGTATGTGTGTGCATGCGTGAGACAAAAGTAGACAGCAGTTACTGGGGATGCGTGATTCTCTGATCAGCCCTCTGAAGCCTTTTGCTCTATTCAGTCTGCACATAGTTTCTTGTGAACAGTACTGCCTGTGAAGTGTCAAGGAGATTTCAGGCTTTACTCATGGGAAAGGACCTACATATTTCTTGCATTAGGTGCCTGGCCTTTTCCTCAGCCCTCCCACACATCTGTTCTTGTTGACAGCTCTACTACATTGTCCATAAAAAATGATCTGATAGCTAAAACTCTTGTAGTTGATCCTGCTCTAGTAAAAATAAATAAATAAACTTACCATTTGCAGTAGACTGTAGAAAGTAGGAAAGAGATTTTCAGGAGGCGGCTTCTTGGGGAAGATACCAGGGTCCAAAAAAAGAAACAGAGTTTGGGCAGGTTGATTAGTTACTGGATTTTATGCCTGTTGAAACTTTTCCTTAGGCCTTATGAAATGTATTTGCTTTGAAACAGCCACAGGCTCCTGCTAAAATGAACGAATGATCAATTGAATGCTAGTCTGAAACCCCCTGCAGCCTCTTAGGGTTTCCCATCAGCTCTGCTGGGTGACGCATGGCCCAGTGGGAAAGTGAAAGACGGTAGATCCATAAATTGCTCCTTCTCACATCCATCACTGTAGAAAAATAGCATGGGACTTGCCTCTCCTAGTCCCAGATGGCTATGGTGCTGGTGCTTGACTTCACCCTGCTACCCCTGTTCCCTTCGTAGGCAGTGAAGCAGGAACTGTGCTTCCCACTGGATTTCAGGAGGGACGTAAAATTATTGCCTGGGGTGTAAGGCTTTTGTGGTTGATCCTTCCTTCCTCCTACCTTATGTGCTTGAAGCAGAGCTGTCTGGTATCTGGTTGTGTCTGTCAAAACAGGGGAACCAGCAAGACAAACAGTTGCATACAATATTAAAAAGCTGGGGGTAGAAGCTGATGGTAATAGTCAGTGACAGACAGGATACAGGTTTAAGTGGTTGACTTAAACTTTCAAGAGCAGTGAGTAGGTAAAATCCTACTGTTTTGCTTTTCCTCACAC
>JAVSBS010012301.1:0-41132 GCA_033124195.1 Coracias cyanogaster
GGAGGCGGCGGCGGCGCAGAGCGCCCGAGCCGTGGGCGGCGGAGCCATGGACACGGCGGGACCGGCTGTGCCCGCCGCCGCCTTAAATACCGCCCCGCCCGGCACCGCCCCGCCCGGCACCGCCCCGCCGGCCCTATGGAGCCGCCGCTCCGCCCCCCGACTCGGCTCTGCACCGGCACGGGGACCGGCACTGGCGTCGGGATTGGAATCGGGACTGGGACCCGGTGCATCTCGGCTCTGCCCCACCACCGAGACCACCCTGCCCGGAGCACCCCTCTCCCGCAGTCCCAAGCCCGGTGCCGTTCCCATCCGCTCGGGGCAGCCCGTCCCGGGGGCGTGTCCCTTCCGAGGAGCCCCGGGAAGGGCATAGAGGGACAGAGGTGGTGCGAGAGGAGCCCCGGATGGGGTTGAAGGGAGGCCCATGGCCTTGGAGGAGTGCCAGGGAAAGCCATGGAGGTACCAAGGGAGCCCTGGATTGTTCCTCAACCCACTGGAGGGGCTCTGAGGAGAGCACTGGGAGCAACCCTGCAGGGCAAAGGGGCTCCTGACCCCTTAGAGCAGCCCTAGGGAGAGTCCAAGGGATGCCCCAAAAGGGTCTCCATCTCCTGGTAGTGATCCCTGAGACGAACTGTGGCTGCTGAGCTGGGAGGCTCTGAGGGAGGGTATCTCAGACCTGGGGGACCTGTCATGGGAAGGATGTTGTTGCAAGCCCCTGTGCTTGCTTCTTCTGGTCTGTGCCTGAATGATTTGTGGGTTTCAGCTCAATCCTCCTTTATTTGGTCAGGGTTCATAGCTGCTGAGTTGCTTGGGACAGCTCAAGCCAGCGGACCAGCGCCTTCACCATGGGCTGGGGCAGTTGGGCTAGTCTGCCCCATGGTAGCCCCACCATAGAGAGGGCTGGAAGGGCTTTGGCAGGGTCCCAGGCAGGGCCGAGTGTTCGTGCTGCTCCTGGCAGGAGTTTGCCTGAGCTTTCCTTCTAGGCACACCCAGTGCTGAACTCCAGAGATCACCCAGCACCTTCCTGGCACCCTGTGTCCAGATACGCTCCTGACTCTTGGCCTGGGGAGCAGAGAGCGGGGACCTCCCTTCCTCTTTGCAGGACCATTTTGCAGGAGCAAGGATCACAGCCATACCCTTTCTCCATGTCCACATCCTTCTCTGTGTCCACATCCTTCACCGTGTCCACATCCCCTCTCCATGCCACAATCCCTCTCCATGACCATGTTCTCTCTCCGTGATCATGTGGTCTCTCCATGACCATGTCCTCTCTCCATGCCCTCTTCTCCAGCCTGTTTCCCAGTGGCTTCCAGAGGATGACTCTGAACTGGTACAGACCTGCCCAAAGCCAGCTCCTCGGTGACATCTTGTGCCTGGGGCTGCTCAGCTCAGGCAGCAGGAGGAGGGCAGCAGGCACCAGCAGCCTGGCGAGCTTTGCTGGAGTGGGGAACCACGTCCTGCGTGAGGTGGAGAGGAAGAGCCCGAAACCTTGATAAGGCTCCAGCAGCTGCGATGCAAAACTTTTCTCCAAAGCAATCCCCCAGTCCAGCACACTGGGAAGGTCGGGCCCTGCCTGGATGAGGTGCAGCTACCGCAGGGCCAGCGCTACAGGAAAAAAAGTTGCAGGAGATGTTTTTTCCTCCATAGCCCATTTTCCCTCCATGGCCCAGCACCAGCATTGCTGTAATTAGTGGTGAAACCACTGAGGGTGCTTGAGCCCGTTTGTGAGGATTCCTGTAGGAATGCCACCCCCCTTCCCTGGTGGGAGCCAGACACTGGCTGGGGGAAAAGTGAGCTATGGAAAAACATCCATTTCCTTCAACATATTTCCTGCACTGCATTAACTCTTTCGTGCTATTGAAAGCAAAAACAATCCACCCAAGTTTGCGCACGTGCAGTCTCAGGCTGCAGGTCCAACTCCTGTTGACAAAAAAGCCAGCGTTACACCAAGCTAGAGGAGGAGCAGATGCGACCACTGCAATTAAAATATTCTAATCAGCTACAACTTTTGGGCCATTTTTAGCTTTGGAGGTGCCGGGCCAAGCTGTGACTCACCAACAGCCCCAGCCAGACCCTGCTGCCCTGGCAGAGAGCTTATTTCCAGCCAGATGCCACAGAGGAAATGCCCTTGAAAGGCTCTAACAGCATCAGTCACCTCCGGGAAATACTTGCCTGATCTTCGCAGGGAGAATTTCTGAGCGTTGTCCATGGTGGCAGACCCACAGCATCTATGGAGACTCCAGCCTGAGTGGGGGAATTTGTGGTCCACAGGCAGGTCTGAATTTCCAGAGAAACTTCAGTCTCAGATCCGAACATGAATGAAATGTAAAAAAGCTGCAGTTTGGTGGAAGAAAAATCTGGTGGTGTTTATCTTGGGAAGGCTTTTCCCAAAGCAGAAGGGAACCCTGAGCTGGTAGCCCCACCAATGGCTGGGAGACCAGCAAGGGATGCTCAAAGCTGCTGTGAGGACCATGCCAAGTCCCCGTGGGTCACCACACCATGGCCCTGCAGAGCACTGGCTCCCAGACCCCTTCTCGGTGACTTTATGCCCATCAGGCTGTTATCCCCATACCCCACCATGTCCAGGCAGATGCTGCTGGTGCTCAAGGTCTGCTCCCACGGCACGGTGGCTGCAGCTGGCCCATGTGTGGTCTGGGAAGCCTGGTCCAGTCCATGGCATGGGTACCCACATCACCAACTCAACCACGCTGCTGTAGCCCACACAGAAATCGTGCCCCAGGCTTGATACCAAGCACCTGAGCCCTTCAGTGGGCATGCTTGGCCACACCGGTGCCAGAACCGAGCCGGGGAGAGGCTGTTATTGATGGCTTGGGAAGCCAAAAGTTGTAAATAAAGACATCTGCATGTGAGACAAATAGGCGAGAAGGGGATTTAGTGTGGGAGAAGGTGGCGGTTAGAGAGCAGGAGGCCATGGCATGCATATTTCATGGGCCAGCGCTTGGCAGAGAGGAGTTTGCGACACTACGAAAATTACAGATGGCAAAAAGAACCAGCAGCTGCTCGTGGCACCTGGGAGGCAGAGCGGTGAGCTGGGAACTAGCACAGGTAGGCACGGGCATACGACTGGGGAGCTGCTGGGCTCTGCTGTGTCACTGGGGCGCAGGGATCCGCCTTCCTCACCATCGCCTTCCTCCAGCTTGGTGCTGGGGTAGGGGCCATCCTGCCCCACCCTCGGGACTGGGGCTGGATCCTCACTGTCCGGTGGCTCTGCCAGCCCTGGAGCACTGCCTGCTCCAGCAGCCCTTGCTGTGCCAGGCACCCTGTGCTGCCAGGTTGCCCTGGAGAGTGCTGAGTCAGATCCTCCTCCGCTGGGCAGTTCCCATACTGATCACACACCCAGCTTGGGCCCAGCACCGGTGCTACTAAACTGCTTCCACCCCAGGCCAGCATGTCCAGAGGGACACCTGCACCCTGCCAGCAAACAGGCAGGGGTGTGGGGAACGGCGCGGACCCTCAGCTGGCATCTAGCTCTGCAAAATGTGCCCCCTGGTGCAGGAAATGGTGGGTGGCCAGGAGCTGCAGCCCTTTTCTGGCCCTCTGCCGTGGGCCCACCAGCAAAACCCAGGAGAAGGCGGAGGTGGGGATGGAGCTTATCAGACCGCAACCCCACCTGGCTCATCATCTGGTTAAGGGTTCTTCACAAGAGGCTTCATCACTTGTGGTGCCACTCTTCAGGGAGACTCCCAGACCCACTAATATCCATGCTGATGGGAATAACCCCGCCGTGGGCTGCACAGGAGATCCCAGCACAAGCACAAGGTGTATTTAGGTGATGAGCTGGTTCTCTCTCACCCATCCAAGCAAACCTGTCACCCTCCGTGTCACCCTCCTGGTGGTGGCTCTGGCTTGTGCTGCAGGACAGACTGTGCTGTGCTGGCAGTGGGGTAGAGGAGGCATCCCGTCCTCCCACAGCCGAGGAACTGGGGAACTGTCCTTCCCCTTCCTCCTGGTACTAAAGAGGCCCTGGAGGTTTAACCACCATGGTGAGCCCCATCCCAGCACTACGCAGGCAGGGTGAGGCTGCAGTGCTCGTGTCCTCCTGCAATGGGACTGGAGTAGGGAGTTCTGGGGACTTGCTGGTGGTTACCTGGAGAGGCACAGGCAGAAGCTCCAGCTTCTGGGGTGTTTCTTTGGGTTGGGAGCCCTGGTGAGACCTGCCACAGACCCTGCCAGTGGAAAGAGATGCTGGGGGGCTCCTCTTGCAGTGGATCTCCCATTCCTCTTGGATCTTTCTCCCCCAGCATGGTCAGGATTTGGGAAGCTGGGCTGCGTTCCAATCCCTGGCATTTCAGGCAATCACTTGCAGCCTAACAAATAAATGTCCTCTTGGCTCTCCCTGAGTTCCTGCAGGTCTGGTGTGGCTCAGCAGCCACAGGAAAATGCCTGGGTGAATTCCTACCTCCATAAGGGTCAAAGCTGTAAAAAAAAATGAGGTGGCCTCTGGAAGGACACCCAGGAAATACCCAAGGCAGGGAAGGGCACATCAGACTTCCAACATCAGGTCATTTTTTTGCAGAGGCTCCCTCTGGTTTTCTATCTGTGGGTAGAAGTGGGTTGTGTGAGATGTCCCTGAATGTGCCTGGGGGAAAAGGAAGATCAGAGAATGCCTGAAACAATTTTGCTCCACTTACAGCTGAGGAAGGATGGTGCCAAAAGGTTTCTGCGGAAGCGGGGTCTGGGGAACACATAAAAAACCTTTTTTCCAAGCTCACTCCCTTGGTGGGTGGGTTGTTTATGGAGCTGGGATGCCAGAGCGCCTGGAAGGGAGCCAGCTCTATTTTAGCCCTTTGTAAATGATTTAAACACCTCGTGCTAGGGGACCATTCCCAGGAAAGCAGTGGGGAGCGGAAGGTGAGGGAGAGGGGCGCCTAGGGGTGGAGGAAGGGCTGGGTGGAGGGAAGGGGATGCTCGACTCTGCTTCCACTGCGGAGCAGGGGTGCAGTTCCCTCAGAGATGGATGGAAGGCAGAAGGGACCAGCCCTGGGCAGGGACAGCAGGAGTGTTTGGTGGGGGCTGGCTGTGCCCCTCCTGCCCCCATCCAGAGCTGCTGCTGAGACATGGACCCAGGGAGGTGTGTGCTCTGGGCTGGGCCAGTTGCCACCAGCAAGCATCTTCCCAGACCTCTCAGCTTCCTCCCAGGTGGTGGGAGGCCCTCTACTCCTTTTTGCAGCCCTCACCTGCAAGGAGCATCCTCTGGCCAAGTCCATGGAGCTGGGCTCCCCATGCTGAACTGAGCCAAAACCACCTTGGTGTGGGAGCCCAGCATGCTGGGGGCTTGGGGCAGACCTCCCTGCCAAAGTCTTGGGGCAATCAGACATCACTGGACTCAGGAGAAGCAGTGGTCTCCAGGCTGTAGCAGATTAACTCAAGCCACCCTTACCGTTGAAAACCCGGCTGCTCCTTATTGATTAATGAAGTGGCTCATTTTTCTAAAAATATGCTCCTAATTACCATGCCTTGGGAAGCAGAGATGTCTCACAGCGAAACCCCATTGATCTGAGGGCTGCTACAGCCCCAGAAAAGCCCCTTTGGTCACAAAGCCTTGATGTCCATTGCCCAGTGATGCCTCCTCTCTGCAGGCAGGTTTTGCTGTGGTTCAGGGGACGGGTCGATTCACAGCTTGCCGCAGCCTGCTTCCAAGTGTCACTTATTTTTGCTTCTTAAATTTCCATGTATCTAATTGAGAGCAGGTAGCACCGAGTGGCACTTGGACTTCTCTTCCACTGGGAGGAAAAATGTTCTTTTTCCTCTTGCGCTCCTGAGAAAGCTGTTCTTTTTCTCTATTTTCATGGTGTTTTCCTGCCTTACTGCTTTTCATGGGCACATCCTTTGGAGGAACCTTCATGCTTTTTTTCCTGGCCCAGGGAAGCACAAAGCTGCCCCACGAAAAGGGAGAGCACCCAGGAAAAGGGCCCGATGCTCCTCTCCAAGCACAAGATCCCATAAAGGCTGAAAATAGGCAAAAAAAAGAATTGAAAATAGATTGACTGTTCTGGGGTTGTTTCATCTGGGGTGTTTTGCTCTCCCCGTCCCACGTGATGAACATGGCCTGTGAAAAACAGGCTGCATGGCTGGTGTCACTTCAAGATGTATTTTACTGCCCAGAAATGCTGATTTTTTCAGGGCTGAATCCCATCTTTCACTCTGGTGAGTGTGCGGCTTCGTTTTGCGTATTCTGAGCTTCTTCTGGTTAGACTTTTATATGTAAGTTCTCAATTCTGAGGAAGCATCAAAGGGAGCATTCCTCCTCGGAGGGATTGAAGCCATGGCTTGATCTAATGCGCCACCAAGGGGGAGGCTGACCTGGAGATGCCAGAGACCCTCACAGCCGTGCCATCCTTGAGCGCCATTCCCATTGTCACAGCTGTGACAGCCACCCCAGGACCACAGCAAGAAAGGTGGAGCCCATCGCAGTGCTCTGGAGGATGCTCCCACTGGGGACAGTGAGAGGACACCAGGCTGGGGACGGCAGTGCTGGCAGCCACCACCAAAACCCTCACCCTGAACGTAAGAGCTCTCAAATCATTTTTCAACGTCACCAGCCAGATTTCTGCTTCCTGGGGACAGGAGAAGGCAACACTCCAAGTCCCTGTTCCTTAAGCTGGTGATGTGACAGCTTTCCACCGGACTGACGGATTTTTTTTTTTCTTAATGCCGGCCAAACAAAGTAATTTTCTCTCGTTGGAGCTGCTGATACAGCTGGGAAAAGTGAGTGCGCTCTCTGAGAGCTCATCTGCTGCTCCAACGAAGGGCATCGTCCCCCTGCAGCAGATCTCCGGGTGGCTGGCTGCCCCAGCTTCAGCATTCCTTGTCCCTCTGGCCATGACTGTTTGCACTGAAATTTGGGAAGAAAAAGACTCCAGGATGGAAAATTTCAGTCCTAAAGGGTAAAGTTGGAGAAAATCCAGGCAGGATGTGCCAGACAGACCCAACAAATGTTGTTCCTCTTACTGACACACTTTCTTCTGTGCTTTCAAGAGCCACTCTGCAGCTCCTCTCTGGCCAGTCATGTCCTGCTGGTGCAAGAAGTGACGTTGCCACCATGGCAGATGACTTTTTCTGGAGTTTCCCAAGATTTCTTGTCTCTGGAGCTGTGGATATTGCAGAAGCAGAGGTGGTGGCATCGCGTCTTATGGGAGTTGCTGTCCCATCACCCCATCCCACAGGTGGCTGGGGGGCTTTGGTCCTCTGGCTGTTTGTGTGCAGTGGGTGCCATCACTGCACCAGAAGAACCGTGAGGCAGCTCAGATAAACCACCTGTTGGAAATGAGGTGCTGGCATCTTATTGTGAGCTCTGGTTATGGGCAACAAGAAGCAGACTGCTACTCAACACATCCGTGCATTGCCAGCTGGATCTTCAATGCACATGAGGTTGCTTTTAACAAGGAACACACTGGAAAGCTGGTGTGACTCCATCTCCTTCCTGTGTCTTCTTGCAGCCCGGTCTTGCCAGAAGGACAAGTCAGCCCTTCCCTGCAAGTCTTGAGTTCTGCAGAACGACCTTCACAGGCTGTGCGGACTCCAGGGCTCTGCAGCAGGAGGGATTCCCCACACCGTGGGTTTCTCAGTGCCTTCCCTCCAGGGAGCACTGTGGCACCTCCTTGTGCCTGGATTTTGGAGAGAACAGATTTGTGACGCTCACCCAGAGATACAGCTCTAACAACCTGCCTGTGAAGGTCTCTTGTTCCCACCTCTGCTGTCCAGGTTCCTTCATCCAGGGCATGACCAGAAGCCAAAGCTGCACCAAGACCCACGTATGGCCAGGAAAGGGGCTCCTCAGAGCTTGTCACCCCTCAAGGGTTCAGCGCACCAGTGTCAGGGAGCAGGCAGTCAAACACTGGGAGGCAGATGTGATGTTCAGTAGGTGTTCCTGGCATTTCTTGGTCCTATCGCACACTTAGGACAGGAGTGCTGTTTGGACATGTTTTGCGGGGATTACACAGCAATGGCAGTGGTTCATAGAATCATCAAACGGTTTGGGTGGGAAGGAACCTTCAAAGGTCATCTAGTCCAAACCCCCAGCCATGGGGCAGGGACATCTGCAACTAGAGCAGGTTGTTCAGTGCCCCGGCCAACCTCACCTGCAATGGTGCCAGGGACGGGGCATCAACCACCTCCCTGGGCAACCTGGGCCAGGCTCTCACCACCCTCACAGGGAAGAACATCTTCCTAATATCTAATCTAAATCTCACCACTTCCAGTTTAAAGCCATCACCCTTGTTCTATCACTACATGCCCTTGTAAAAAGTCCTTCTCCAGATTTCTTGTGGGCACTGCAAGGCTACATGAAGGTCTCACTGAAGCCTTCTCTTCTCCAGGCTGAACAAGCCCAACTCTCCCAGCCTGGCCTCCCGGCAGAGGGCTTCCAGCCCTCCCACCATTGCTGGGGACCAGCTCCACAGGTTCCTGGTCCCGGGTGGCCGGTGTCGCGAAGGCAGCGGGGAGGGGTAGGAGGAGGGTGGGCGAGGCGGGGGGTGGGTACTGGGGGAAGTGGGGAGGGATGGAGGGGGTCGGGCCATAGCGCCTCGCTGCCGCTAGGTGGCGCTGCGGCTCCGCCCGCCGCCTCCGCGCCGGAGCCGGTACCGGGGGTGCTGGTGTCGGTACCGGGGGTGCCGGTGCCAGAGGGGTGCTGGTGCCGGTGCTGGGAGGTTCTGATGCCTGTGGTGCCCATACCGGCGTCTGCTGTGGTGCCAGTGGTGCCAGTGCCACGGTGGTATGGGGGGAGATGTCGGTGCTCGTGCCGGGGTGGTGCTGGTGGTGCCGGTACCGGAGGAGTGCCGGTGCTGGTGATGCCGGTGCTGGTGATGCCGGTGCTGGTGCTCTGGTACATGGCCCGGGGGGGGATGCAGTGGCGCTGCCCGGCCCGGGCACAGTCACTCACAGCCCACGGTGCCCGCCGGGCCACCCTTGAGGTGGTTGCTCCCCGGAATTCATCCCGTTGCAGCTCCTCAGGGTCCTCCAGCCCCTGCCCCGGCCTCTTTCCCCAGCACAGCACTGTGGGACCTTCAGATCTCTTTGGAAACTCCAGTTATCTGTCCTCCAGCCCTGCTACAGCCAAGGTGTCCTGCTGTCCGGTCCTGCAGCCTGAGCACGGCACTGCTCTGCTGCCCTTCGGTGCACCTACTCCCCACCTATTCTTTCACACCTGGCAGCACACAGGGGTCTGGCAGGGTGCTGGGAGAGGATAGGTGGGCTGGGGACACCCGAATCCATCCCTGTGCACATGCAAGGGGACATAGCAGCCCTCTGAACAAGCCCTCCTCCCAAGCATGTTGTTGGCCAAGTCTACCAGTGTCTTCATGTGTGTGGACGGGGAGTGCAGGTTTGAGCACACACAGGACTGTGCACAAGAGTGTGTGTGCATCTGTGTGTGTGTGGGGTTCACGTGGGGTCAGGGGTGTTTACTGGGGAGCACACATGGTGGAGGGGGCAGTGGGATGTGCGTGTGTTGGGGGCAGCACCCAGCAAAACCAAGGTGGGTCTGTCAGCCCAGCAGCTGGGAACACTGCGCTGGCCCTGGCATACCTATGGGGCTGCCCCCAGAAGTCCCTTGCCTGGCTCTGCTCCATGTGTCTTGTCCTAGTCCAAGTGGCAATGGCATTTTATTGCTGCTCCCAGGGACAGTCGCTGGAGCTGATGCCACGAACATCCTGGGAGGAGCACCCAGCCCATCCATCACACACTGACTTGGCATTTATGAGGGATCTGAAGCAATAAATTCTCCCTGGGACGTGCCTGGTAGTTGATGTCAGGGACGGGCTTTGCCAAACCTCTGCAGGCACCATGTGCCTGCACAGCAACTACTGGCCGGTGCTGGAGACCCTGTGCCCTGCCGGCTGGGCAGAGGTAGGGACAGCCATGGTGATGAGCTTCTCTCCAGGACAGGGCCAGCTCCCACAGCCTGGTGCTCTGATGCAAGCAATTACTGGAGAAGTAGTTTCAAAGATACGCGAGGTGGCATGTGGAGTGTTGCACCTAGTTGTGGGCTCCCCAGTACAAGACAGACACTGACGTACTGGATGGAGCCCAACAAAGAGCTGTGAAGATGATTAAGCCATTGGAGCTTGTCATGAGAGAAGCGATGCTCTCCATCCTTGCAGATACTCAAAACCCAATGGGCGATGGCCCTTGAGCAGCCTGTTCTAGGTGACCATGCCTGAGGAAGGGGTTGCACTAGACCATGTCCAGAGATTCCTCCAACCTGTGAGTCTGTAATGAGATTGTTGAGCCCCAGAAAGATGGGGCAAATGTCCAAGACCAGAAAACAGAAAAATAAGAAGATGGTCCACGCCCTTGTCTTTTTTTGGGAGCGTTTCCAGTTACAGACCACGAATAGTAATGATCAGCCAAACTGGGTGGTGGTGTGAGATGGAAAAGAACAAACCTCCCAGACCTCCTTTTGGCTGTTCAGCATCACCAGAGGGCATCGGTGGGGAATGTGGCATGTTCCCAAAGAACACAACAGCGCAGGCCCAGCGCCACATTTCCCCACCCGTTACTGAATCCTGGTAATAAAAAAAGATGATAAACAATACAGAAATTGTCCAAAACTTGGGGGGTTTTTTCTGTGAAGGGTGCTGGGATTCTGATTAAACCTGGTTTCATCATGACATTTTGCTCTGTGAGAAAACTCTTCTTGGCTGTGCCCAACGCTGTGTGCTGCTCAGCAGAGCACAGACGGCCTGACAACAATTTGGCTGCTAAAACTTCTAAAAATAAAAGCCGTCCTTTTTTCTTTCCCCTTTTTTTTTTTCCCGCCTCTGAAGAAACATTGCAGCATCACACCTTCCTCCTGGTCCAAACTGTCAAGCCTTTTCAGGCGGAGGGGCTGCGTGCATGACACTGAGCTGTGGGATTGTGTCGGTTTGGTTCTCTGCAGTGTTTTGCTCTGAGAACGGGGCATGTTCTCAGGTCTTGGCAGCGGTGGAGGAGACGAGGAAGCCGAGGTCGCAGGGTGGATTCAAACACACATGAAGCACTGTGTCCAGCTCTGGGCTCCCCAGTTCAAGAAGGACAGGGAACTGCTGGAGAGGGTGCAGCAAAAGGCTACGCAGGATTAGGGGATTAGAACATCTCTCTTGTGAAGAAGGGATGAAAGATTTGGGGCTTTTTAGCCTGGAGAGAAGACTGAGAGGGGATCTGATCAATGCTCATCAATACCTAAAAGGGTGGGTGTCAGGAGGATGGGGTCAGACTCTTGTCAGTGGTGCCCAGCAACAGGACAAGAGGTAACAGGCACGAACTTGAACACAGGAAGTTCCATCTAAACATTAGGAGGAACTTCTTTACTTTGAGGGTGACAGAGCCTGGCCCAGGCTGCCCAGAGAGGTCTTGGTGTCTGGAGAATTTCAAAACCTGCCTGGACATGATCCTGGGCACCCTGCTCTGGGTGACTCTGCTCTGGCAGGAGGGTTGGACTAGAAGATATCCAGAGGTCCCTTCCAACCTCTGCCATACTGGGATTATGTGATTTGTTGTAGGTTAGGACTGGCCAAAGAAGAGCGCTTAGGGGGCCCTTCTGGAAACCATCTGCTCAGTTGACGAGGTGGGGCTGGATCTCACCCCTCTGCTCCTTGGGGTGGTGGACAATGCCTGTTGTTTTGTGTTGGACTGGTTTAGACTGGGAGCTCCCTCACACAGCATCACCCCTCTTTGCAGCGTGGTGGCTACCTGGGGCTGCCACAGAGCCTGCGGCCCTTCGTGTGCTGCCCCGGGGCCTGGCTAGCAGCTGAAGCTGTTGCTGATCCTTGCTTAAAAGCCACGAGGCTCAAGAGTGGGACTGGAAGAAGAACAGAATTTTTCATTTAGTTCATGAGCCATAATTAAAAAATATCAATAGATTCTTTTCATCTGAATATGTATATATCTATATTTAATGGGCCTTTACTCAAGGCCATGCACTTCCTATCACCAGAAACATCCAGTTAAGAGAAATTGCTTTAGTTTGGGGATGTTTTGAAGGGGCTGAAGGAGTGTGTCAGCCCTCCCAGGGGTTTGGTGCAGGGGGAGGTGTGTGGGGCTGGGCAGGGGACAGCCCAGGGCAGAGGAACAGCAGGTCACAGCCATCCTGGGACTCTCCTCTGCACATTCCCTCTAGCTGCATCTCTTGAAGATCCAGAGCTCAATCCCCCAGCAGCTCCATCAGCCTTCTCCCAGGAGGATTTGCCTTCATCCCTGCCCACACAGCTGCTGTCCTCCTTACCCAGGGAAACCTGGCACCGCTGAGCGTCTGCCTGGGGACTGGGGATCCTCGGTGGCTTTGGTGGCCCACCCAGGTGTCACCTCTGCCTTTTGATGGGTCTCATGTCTGCAGGAGAGAAAAGGCATCCAGCCCCCTGGACCAGCCCCTTCCAGCCTGCTCCCAGTTTGCTCCCACCCTGCCAGCAAAGCGCCTCTGGTCTGAGCACCAATTTGTGCTTGTTTTTACCCGTTTCTTGGGTTTTCACTTAGAAAAAACAGCCTCCAGCACTGGAGGCTTTGCCTCCACTGCTTCCTCTTCCTCCACTAGACCAATTACCCTGGCAAAGGGGGAAATTAGATCACCCTGACACGATTCGTTTCCAATAAAACTATGTTGGCTAGTTTTTATTCTTTATTTTTATCACATTATTGTCCTCTAGGTGTTTACAACTGGATTATTCAATACTTTGCTCCAAGTTTTTTTCGAGGAACTGGAGCTAGGCTGGCTGATCTGTAACTCCTCAACTTCTTCATCTCCTTTTTTTTTTTTTCAGACTTCTGAGCTTCTCTGGGATCTCTCAAGCCTTTGAAATTCATCACAAACTCCTGATAACTGTTCAGAGATTGCTTAAATTTTCCAGGGTAATTTTTCTTCACCCTTGACTACTCATGTACCTTGAGCTTATCTCAGCACCCTGACACTGACCTCAGCTCCTGTCCCCTTGCTGATGATAATTGCTGTAGATGCTGGTGACAGCCTTACACTGTGAAACCCATGGCAAGGAGGGCACCGTTTCCTTCTCTATATAATCTCTTCGCTGCTTCTCTGTCACAAGTCATGACTGCTGTCTCTCTTTTCTCCATCGCACTTTCAGCATATTTTTGGAACTTCTTTGGTTGTTATTTATGCTCCTCACTGGCTGTAACTCACTCGGCTCCTTCGCCTTTCTCCTTCCACCCCCACATGCTTGAGCTTTCCCTTTACACTCATCCTTATACCCTCATTCCCATTTTTATAGGATTCCTTTTGATTTTCAGGACACTTAAGTGCTCCTGATGCAGCAATATTGGTCTTTTACTGTTGTCCTGTGTTTCCCTGCAGCAGGATGTTTAGTTGCTGTGCACCTGATATACTCATTTTTAGTGATTTCCCACAGTCCTGTGTCTCTTTTTTCCTCGGAATACCCTCCTAAGGGACCTTTGCTGGTGGCAAAACATCCCCACAAGGTTGTTAAGGTTGTGTTTGTGTAGCCAACAATCTTTCTTTGCACGCTCTCTTTCTTTTCATGTCATAGAATCATAGAATGGTTTGGGTTGGAAGGGACCTTGAAGATCATCTCATTCCAACCCCCAAATGTCAAACCAACAAACCACGGTGTTTGTGATGGCTGTGCCCCACATGAAGTCCAGCCAGCCCTTCCATGTTGGTCAGAAGGAAGAGCTTCCCCCACCTTATCTCCCCAGGACTAGCACTTTGGAAGAGAAGAAATGGCCAGGGAACTTCCTAAATGTTTTCTGGGTAGGCTGTGTCCTCTTATATTTGTTCTTGTGATGGAATGTCAGAATGAGATGCTTTAGACATAAAAAGTTGCTGTTTATTCAGCCAACTGCTTGCTGAATGACACCTTAACTTGAGAATAATTGCAGATAAAATGAAGCTATATTTTTGATGAATAAATGGTTCTTCTTTCAAATGTGCTCAATTTGAGGTTTAGTGCTATGATAAATCTTCACTAACTTCTGTTCCTGAGAGAAGCAGCAGACAGGGAGGGAACGTGCCCAGCTCTGGTGTGGGACAGATGGTCCATGCATCAATCCAGCAGGAGAATTGGGCCTCCTCCCCAACAACAAGAGTGATGGGGACCTGCCAAGCCTGAGCATGGGCACCTTCCCCGTGGTCTGCTCACCCCTAAAATGTAACAGGAAAGGGGAATGGGAATGCAGGACAGATGGGTCGAGCACTGGCTGTCACCCAGAGGAGATGTCCCCAAAATGCCACATTGGCTCTCTAGCCAGAGCCAGTCTGTTCAACCATCCATCCATCCATCCATCCTTTCATCTATCCATCCATGTGCTGGGTTTGTGCAGCAGGGCTTTGGTAGTGGAGGGGGCTACAGGGGTGGCTTCCATAAGGAGTTCCTAGAAGCTTTTCTTCTGTCCAATGGAACTAAATGCCATCCAGCACAGACCTGCCATTGGCCAAGGCTGAGCCTGGTAATGCCTTTGGAATAACATATTTAAGAAAGGAAAAATAAACCCTGTGGAATTGTAGCCAGAGAGAGGAGTGAGAGTAAGTGAGAGCAACAACTCTGCAGACATCAAGATCAGTAAAGGAGAGGGAGGAAGTGCCCTGCAGCCCGTGGTGAAGACCATGATGGGGTGGGTTGTCCCCCCTGCAGCCCATGAAGGATACCATGCAGAGCAAGTGGATGTCCGAAGGAGGCTCTGACACCGTGGGAAGCCTATGCTGGAGCAGGCTCCTGGCAGGACCTGTGGAGAGAGGAGCCCAGGCTGGAGCAGGTTTGCTGGCAGGACTTGTGACCCCATGGTGGACTCACCCTGGAGCAGTTTATTCATGAAGGACTGAACCCTATTGAAGGGACCCATTCTGGAGCAGTTAATGAAGAGCTGCAGCCCATGGGAAGGACTCGTGGTGGAGAAGTTTGTGGAGGACTGTCTCCCATGGGAGTGACCCCATGCTGGAGCAGGGGAAGAGTGTGAGGAGTCTTGCCCTGAGGAGGAAGGAGCGGCAGAGACAACTTGTGGTGAACTCACTACAACCCCCATTCTCTGTCCCCCTGTGCCACTGGTGGGGGGGATGTAGAGAACACTGTGAGTGAAGCTGATCCTGGGAAGAAAGGAGGGGCACAGGGAAGGTGTTTTAAGATTCAGCTTTTATTTCTCATTATCCTACTCTGATTTGATTGGCAATGAATTAAAATCATTTCCCCAAGTCAAGTCTGTTTTGCTTGTGATCTCTCTCTGTCCTTATCTTGACCCATGAGCCTTTTGTTACATTTTCTCTCCTCTGTCCATCTGAGAAGGGGAGTTATCACTTTGATAGAGAAGCTTTGGTGGGCACCTGGTGTCCAGCCAGGGCCAACCCACTGCAATCCACTACCTTTAACAATGTAGTATGGGAAAAGGGACTATAGTCTGCAAAACCCTCTGAGATAAGGAGGCAGAGAGGACAAACATAGATCTGGAGGTTCTGTGGTAGCCTGGCCGAGGCTGTGGGTGCAGCCCCATGCTAGCTGGCAGGAGAAGGTCAAGTCTGGTGAATGGAAGCTGGGATGGAGGACAAGGACTCACCCAGGGGCTGGGAGATGGAAGGAAGCCAGGGATGGTGAGGTGTCAGAGGCACCAGAAGACAATTTCCTGTCCCAAAGTGTGAAGTCATGTTCTGCATCAGTGGAAGGTGTGGCCACTGCAGTCAACGATACAACAGCCACCACCATTCCTGCCACATCCTCAGGGTGGTGAGGACTGTCTTGATGGGAAGCTCCTTCCAACACTGCCTGTCTCACCCCACATTCTTGTTTGTGCTGCTCATCATCTGGGACTGGGGCTGGGGAGTGATGGCCAGTCCCCATAGGGAACTCTCCACCTAACATGATGCCTTGGGAGGGACACTCTGCTTTGCTGGCAGAGGTGGGGATGTCCACCATTGTGCATTGTCTTGCCCCTCACATCTCTCTGAAGGTCCAAGAGGAGAGGGGGTTCTGCCCTTTGCTTGGCACCTTCTGGGCAACGCAGGACCCAGGGCCACCGGCATGGCCCTGTGTCCTGGCCCAACCAGGTCCCGCAGTGGGACTCGTGTGTGCGCAGCGGCTCCACTCTGCTCTGTCTGTTTGTCCGCACAGTATCGCTCATTTTGTACATTGTTGTCATTGCTGTTTTTTCTGCAGTTGTTTCTTGGGTGTCATTGTATTAAGCTCTCCTTATTTCAACTCAAAAAAGGCATTCTCAGGCATTCCTGCAGCAGCGGCAGCAACCACGTGGCTCAGCTCCTGACAGGGACTGAACCACCACACCCTGTCTGCCCACATCTGCTGCTGCTGCCACCAGGGAGGACAGCACAGGGCAGGGCTGGCCCCTGACCCGGGGGTGCTTCGAGGGCTGCCCAGACCTGCTACCACAGCTCCGAGGGCCACACGTCACAGATGTGACCTCAAAAGGGAAATGCTAAGCTGTTCTGCTTTCGGAGAAGCTTAACACTTAAAGCTGATTTCAACAGCTTTTGCCTAAAGTTTTAAGACCCGTCACTAATCAGCAGCTGGTTTATGGCTGTTGTAAAAGATCAGAAAAAAATAAAGAAACCTCCCGGAGATGGGGGGAGTGCTCCAGCTCCCACATCCATCACCGGCAGGGCTGACATTTACGAGCATGGGGAGCCATAAATCCACCTGGGGCCGACACCAACGCAGGACTCAGCGCTGAAGGGAAGTGTGTCTGAATCTGTGTCCTGTCCTGGGAGAAACTTTATTAGTGCTTTGCATGGTGAGCCAGATGCATCCAAGCCCTGGGACATTCATCTCTGGGTTTTGCAGGCTCTCCTGCCTGGTCCTGCCAGAGCCTGGTGCCCCTGGTGGGTGATTTTCTGCTCCCAAGACTGCTCTGGGCAGGAGAACTGGGCATTTTTTTGGGAGAGGGGACAGGCGGCAGCCCATTTGTGGTGATTTTTGTTACCGTTCTGCCTCCCCATGTGTCATGTAGGAGCTCTGGTTCAAGCCACAGCCCTTCTCAGACTTGGAAGGGAATGGAAGAATCGGGTCCAAGCTGGTCTCCTGTGCAGAATCCTAGATGAAGCTGCTACGCCTCAGACCTTGGGAAGTTCTGAGACACGGGGAAAAGCCCCTTTGATGGTGGCCATGATCTAAGGGGTCTCTTTTCACTCTACAAGTGCTTCTGCAGATACCATGTCCAGGTGCTGCTCCATAGCGACCTGCTGGGGAAGGCTCCCAGCTCTGTGCTTCAGGCTTGTGGTAAATCCAGCCCATAGGGAGGGTGGTATAGGCAGCACAGCAGTGTCCCTGCTCCAGGCTGTGGGCACAGCTGGGACCTCCCTGGGGCAGTGGGAGATGAACCACAGCAGAAGAGCAGAGGAGCTGGGAAGGACTCCAAGAACCAAGTGCTGGGTCTGGCCCATGGGTCTGCTCATCCTGGTGTAACCCCAAGCTGAGCCTGCTGCCAGCAGAAACCAGAGCCAGTCATCTCCCCTGTGGCGGACAGCCACCCTGGAGTGTGTACCAGCCTTGCTGCATGATGGCAATCATCCACCATGACCAAGCCTCCTGTCCTCACCAGTGCAGTAACAGGGTCCTTTCTGTGTCAGCCAAGGATGAGGAATAAACACAGGGCAGCTGAAGTGAGGGGAGGCCAAGGAATGGCTCAGTCCCCACCCTGGTGAGCACAAGGAGAACCAGGTGCCCCTGTAAGCCAACAGCTTGTGTCAAGGATGCCTTGGGCACCAACGAGGCCACCAGCCCTCCGGCAGCCCTGCTTCCAGGATGAGACCTCGCTCCAACATCTTGGAAAAGATTTTCTTTGTGAACCTAAGGCAATGGTGTGTCTGGGTGCAGGGAGAGAGGCACGAGATGTCCCCAGCTGCTGCGTTTGTTCCGATTACACATAAATTGACATCTTGTAAGAGGGCTGTCCGGAATACCGAGTAATTATAGCTCATTCTGAATCACAGAGGAATGTGGGCACAGCATCTTTTACAAATCACTACAAAGCCCCTGCAGCCTGGATCCTTCTTCCCCCTGGTAAAGGGCTGTGTTTGTGCTGTAAACAGTAAAAATAGCAAGAGCTGTTATTAACGAGGCTGCTCCGCAACTGCTGACTCCAGTGCGAAATGTGTCTCCATATGGTCATTACGGCTGAAGGACAAAAACAGTATTTTATGTTTCTCACAGTTATTGTTCATCAAATGTTTATGAAAATGCCTAATGACTGCATATGATGAGCTCATTGTTCAATAAAGAGAGTGAGACGAGGACCCACGTGGATTGCCAACCCAAATAATAGAGGCTATTAAATTAATCGCTTAATTGTGTGATAAATTTCAAAACGCTTTCTAGAATTTATTTTATTTTTATTTAACCTAATAACAGGTTCAGCTGCAACTCTTTCTGGGATCTGAACAATAAACCCACAGTGATGCTTCCCTGGGTCTCAGTTTCCATTTTATTGCCCTTCTGGGAGCTGCCAAGGGCCAGGTCCTGCTGCTGCTTGGTCTCACAGCAAGCACCGGGGCCAGGGGCGTGAGGCACAGGTGGACTCCAAGCAGAACCCTGAATCACTTCTCTCAGAAATGCAGAAGGCATCACGGTGCCGATTCCCCTCCACCAGGACCTGCATGGGTTAGTTCTCCTGCTCATACACCCTGAGGTGCCTTCCTGCTAGCTCAGGGCCATGTGCAGATGGTGCAAGTGATGCTCAATATAGTATTTTCCCGAGTACGCAATTACTGTTCATTAACTTCACTTCCTCACTGCAACTGCCCAGCTCCATGCGAAGTCCGTTATCTTGCTCCTGCTCGGCCGCACTCTTCTCCAACGAGCTGGTGACTGGATCCTCCAGCAAAGTATGGCATCCCAAACTTGGCACGGGTGTCAACAAACTGGAAGATGATAAAAAAAGAGCTGGAGGAAGGGCAGCCTGGCTGCAAAAGTTGTCTCTCATCTTACCGTGGGAGATGAGAGGACAGGTCGCAAGGTGACGAGCCAGCAGTGCAGGGGTCATTACTTTGGGAGAACAGTGCTAGAAAGAGACAGGTACACCAATAAGCAGGACAGCACATCAAGAAGAGCCAGTGGTGGGAGCAGACACTGAGATGAGTCAGCTCAGAAACAAAAAAAAAGCATGAACAGCTCAATTAAGGACTTGCAGATCTGGTGTCACTGACAAGCTTCTACTTGGGAGCTGTCAGGGAGCCTTGGGTCTCTGCCTAGCTGAACCAGTGCTGAGAGGGTAGTAGGCAGAGAGGCTGAGATGTGGTCTAAGCTAAACCCTGTGGGTTTGGGGTGTGTGGGGACTGCTGGGGCCATGGCTGTTCCTTCATGTCCTCTTCCCTTGTGTCCCCTTGAAGCTGCATGCCCCCTGCACCTCCAGTTTCCTCCTGCACATCCTTCTTGGTGCCTGCTCACCCAAAATATCAGCATTTGCCCCATGGCCCAAGGCAACCCTCTGGGAATGGGTCACATAGTAGCTTTGGGGGCAGCTGGTGGTGTCCCATCACTGTTCTCTCATGGCTGGGCTCTGGGCTCACCCTGACTGGAAAATCAGGGCAGTTTCTCTCCAAATCCATGACATAAACCAGCAAATGGAGTCTTTTCCATTCCCCTTTCTGGCTGTGCTATAAGTGAAAACGTCCCCACATGCAGTTAAGGTGTCAGAGAAGGAGATTTGAGGTTTGTGCTCCTCAGCAGATCTGCTAAATGCCCTCTGAAACACAGTTATGGGAAATTCGGTAATAACCGACAGCCCATTAACAGCCAGCGAGGCCTTGCAGCAGGCTTCGGAGAGGCATCATGTCATTAGCTGAAACTTCTGCAAACTATAAATACATAATTAGAGCCTGTGTAATGAATGTGTGTGGGTGCCTGCACAGTCCCAGGGCACAAACACCTCCCTGGGTGAGAGCAGCGCCTTCAAGCAACAGCTCCGTGCCTAAGCCAACTTAATATTCCACTTGTAAAAAGGTGTTTTATTAAACAACAGTTTGAAACTTAATTGTATTAATTTTCCATTGATTGCATATCTAATTCGAAATGAACTCACTGGCACCTCACTTCCCTACCTGCCCGTTGAATTAATCTCATCAGCCAATGTGCTTGCAAATGCAGAAGCTGATGGAGGTCACAGGCTTGTCACCTGCGTGCCACCCGTTTGTGCAGGTGCTGAATATTCACCCTTTGCACCCAAAGAGAGGGGCCAAGGCTTTTGCTCTGGTGCGTTCTTGGGTTTCCATTCAGTTGGTGCTTTTGGCCCAGCCTTGGCTCTTGGCTCTTGCTCTTGGTCCTCTGCTCGTTGAAGTGCTGTTGGAGAAAAGCTCATGATTGATGCCAGGTATGCCAGGCTCATCTCAAATGACCACTGTCAGCAGGTGTGGGTCTCTGGGAGCTGCACAGCAACACAGAATCATAGAATGGTTTGGGTTGGAAGGGACCTTAAAGATTATCTTGTTCCAACCCCCTGCAATGGGCAGGGACGCCTCCTACTAGACCGGCTCACTCAAAGCCCCGTCCAGCAGCCTTGAACACCTCCAGGAATGGAGCATCCACAACTTCCCTGGGCAACCTGTGCCAGTGTCTCAGCACCCTCAGAGTGAACAACTTCTTCCCTACGTCCAATCTAAATGTACCCTTCTCCTCCTGTCCAAAGACATTTGAGTCTGTAAAGGAGCATGATTGCTCTGCTCTTGCTTGGAAGGAAGAAGTGACTCTAGCCAGGACCATCTTTGTGCCCCTGAATGTCTCTTCTATGCTTTGTCATGGGGCTGTAGCTTTCTCCCCATAGCCACCACTGGTTCTGAGCCAGCTTCCAGGCTCTCCTGCCCTGGTGGTACCCCTGTATATCCAAGTGCTGAGGTGCATGGTCACTGGACAGGTGGGTGCACGCCCCCAGGGGTGTACACAAGGGTGGGATGGACTGTGTAGAACCTATCAAGTGACCACAGCTTGTCTGTCATTAACCACAGCCACTGTTGCCCTGCCTGGTGGGTCCTTCTGCCCCACCTGCCCCTGACTAGGGCTGTCCTTGTCATCAGATGTGCTGGGTCAGTAACCCTGCCTGGTAAACTGAAGTCCCTGGGGCAGTGATTTAGAGCAAGGGATGATCCATGACACAGCTGAAATCCTCTCATGCCAGCATAAGAACAAGCCTAGATGTTTCTCCAAACAGCCTTTGAGGCATAAGAGGTGCTGTGCAGCCCCTGCTTCTCAATACCCTCATGCCCTCTGATGCTGGCTCCAGAAGATGTTTCTTCATTCCCAGCTGGAGAGCTAGGAGATACCCTGGGACAGAGGGGTGTGGTGGTTTAGTAAAGCTGGGGTGGTTCTGTCCCTGCAAGGAGCCGAGCCACGTGGTTGCTGCCGCTGCCCCCCTGACCTCGGACAAAGGGAAAGGCAGGAATGCCTGAGAATGCCTTTTTGAGTTGAGATAAGGAGAGCTTAATACAATGACACCCAAGAAACAATTGCAGAAAAAACAACAATGACAACAGTGAGAAAAACAATGTACAAAACAAGCGATACTGTGCGGACAAACAGACGGAGTGGAGCGGAGCTGCTGCACACACGAGTCGCACCTTGGAACCTCGAGCTGGTCCTGGGGCATGATGTCAGCATGGTATGGAATAGCCCGGCTGCACCAAATTAACCCTATCCTGGCCAAACCAGGACAAGGGGTTACCCCAGATCCTCCTGGCTTTAGCTGAAGAATGCCTGGAGAAAGGAGAGCTTCCCAATAAGCACTATCTGCAGGTGCTAAGTGAGGACCTTGCTGAGCCCATGAGAAACACCATGGGCTGTTCTCAGTGCACTACTACCCTGGACCCTCACCAGCTCCGACTTCCCATTCTCCTACCCGAAGCAAAGAGCACACATCTCACTCACTAATACTCATGCCTTGGTTCCCAGTGCCAGAGCAGCTACTCCAGCCATGCGAGACCTTGAGTGGATGTCTGGAGGCCACTGGTTTCTAGCAGTGGAGAAGACCCAGGCACCTGGGTGGGCCAGATGATGGTGAGAACCTGCAGGAAGGATGGGAGTGGCCAGGTGGGGGTGGTCCCTTCAAAGGGACATGGAGTACCTTTGGACTGGGGGGTAACAGCCTGTGTGTGAAACAAGCTGGTGGAGCAGGCATGCGGTGAGCACTGCCTGGTAGGTCTTTGGGGTACAGGGATGTGTGTCTTTAGCTGCATGAGCTGGGAATGGCCACATGAGCTACATTATGTCCTTGCCCCATGCTCCAGTGTCCTTGCTCCTCCTGCATCCTGGCTCAGTATCTCTGCTGAACAGAGACTCAGTTTTATGGGAACTACAGCAGTCATCGCTTTATTTGAATGGAGGCTTCTTATGGTTTAATATCATTAAATACAGATGCAAGTTGTGTTCTCTAAAGCCATAATGCCCCTTTCTGTTACTGCCTCACAATTAACTGGGCCATAAAGCTTTCAAACATATTGCAGGCACTAATTCAACTGGATGGTGAAGAAACATGGTTTTATTGGGCAATTACAATGCTTGGAACATGTTCCAGTCCGTGTGATACCTTCCCAATAGAAACAAGGGCTACCAGGCCATGTCACTAAGAAAGGTTCAAAGGTGGTAGCAAAACAGCCGTGTCTCCAGGCTGCGGGGATGGTTTTATTTACATCTTAATAAAAAGCTAGCTAGGACTGACGTCAGAGCTCGTGAAAGCAGAGAGCACAGCGAGCTATACAGATCGGAGCGGGGCCAGCTCCTTTGCACCTCTGCTCTGTGCCACCTGCCCAGCCATCCTCCATCATGCTGCTGATGTCCTCCTGCTCACCCTGCTGCTCTCAGTTTAGTTTCAGGTGTCTGGTTTGTGCCCTCCACACTCAGCTGACACCTCATGGTTTGGTCTCGGGGGAGCTGTGTGGAGAATCCCTCCAGTCCCCTACCCTGGCACACCTTGAGGGTGTGCAGGTTGCTGGCCAGGAGGAAGATGGTGGACACGGCAGCTCTCTGGGTCTTGGTCTCACGTATGGAGTGCCGATCCTTCAGTAGGAATCTGTACCAGTGCAAGGGCACACTGGGCAGAGGGGTGAGGAAAAGTGACGAGCTGGGTGATACTGAGCTGCCAGGGGAGTAAGGGGGTCTGGGAAAGCTGGGATAGGCCTTGCGACCATTGCTATGAGGGCTACCAGGTAGGAGAGGGTCCTCATCTCCTGTGATACCTGCTGGCTGTCCCAGAGGTGGATCTCCTAGTGCCTTTTTTCTTCACATGGGAGACACATGACATAACATGACGTGACCCACAGGAGACATGTAGGCATGCCTTGGCAAGTCTCTGGGTAGGAGATGGGAGCAGACTTGAGTTTCTTCAACTATGCTGAGCACAGGGCTTTCTCTCGAGAGTATCCTCCACTGAAGTGCCTCCACACGTCCCTGCGGGCCCTTGGAAAAGTGCATGTAGTCACTAAAAAAACATGCCACAAGCACTGGGCAGGCACAAGAGGTCACACAAGGCAGGTGACCACATCCTGACAGCATCCTTCACCTATTTGGGCTCATCTGCAGTGCTGAAGCCAGGTGGCTTTGTTGAGCCCAGGTTTCCCTGTGAAACCATGGCTGATGATATTTGCCTGCTGGAGCTGTCAGAGGGGGTCAGGCTGTGAGCTGATGGGGATCTGTGACACAGGAGATGGTCCAGTGAAGGGCTGGGTGCTCTAGCTGTAGTGTCATGGCTACTGGTTCAAGCTCTGTCTTGTTGCATTCTGAGAAGCATCAGGGAAAAGCTGCCTTATGTTTCTCTGCAAGGTCTGGCAAGAGGCTATCCACCTTCTGGGAAATGCCCTTGCTGGCAGAAGCAATGCAAAGCAAAATGGACAGACCTGGGTGTGAACACCCGCTGTGCTCCTGTGGGGACTTCCTTGGAAAAGCATGACATTGAGATTTCCCTGTGTGATTCAGAGATGGAGTCCTTCACCAGAGGCAGAACAGCCTAAACCCTTGACCCCATCCTTAACACTGGTGTCTCGGCAATTAGCCTGCCCTCAGGCACATCCGAGTAGAGCCTATCTCTGACTCTGCTCCAGAGGTGGTTTTTCTGTGGTGTCCAGCTTCAATGGAAACATGAATTTACCCTTAACAGTGGTGTTGGCTGCATCTCAAAGCCAGGCAGTGAATGCCTTTTGTCAATGACCATGGGTGGTGCAAACATCCTTACTGGGAGGAGTGAGAGGACAACCTGGCTGGGGAATGATTTTGTCCCCTCTTCTCAGCAAAGGGGTTATTTCCTAGACAGTGCTAACGCCAGCTCAGTCCTCACCATGTCCTCTAGTGGGATCAGAGGCTTTTTGTACCACTATGAATGCCCGGTCCCTGAGCCCTTGGGGCTGGATGAGAGCAGGTCCCAGAGAGCAGTTGGAGGCTGTGGGGGCAATGCTTCCCCATCCCAGTTTCAAGAGTGCTCTGTGCCACAGGACAGGTTGGGTAAGGGATGGGACGGAGCCTGTTTGGAGATGCCTTGATAAAGCCATTCCAAAAGGTAACAAATACCTGAATATTCACAGGAGACAGGTGCCATGTCCTGGTCCCCATCCTCCGAGGTGCATGGCTATTCCCACTAGAGGGCTTTGCTAACTGCCACAAAATAATGTCTCATATGATGATGGTTCAAGGGAAGGGGTGGAGGAAGTGGTACCTCTACTAGCGCAGCCGCCCAGGGAATGATGTCAGCCAGGTTTCCTTGGACAAGAGATGTTTCTTCAACCATATCCTGGCCTGCATCAAAAGTGGTGTGGGCAGCAGGTCAAGGGAGGTGACTCTCCCCCTCTACTCTGCTCTGGTGAGATCCCACCTGGAGCACTGCATCCAGCTCTGGAGGCCCCAGCACAAGAAGGACACAGACCTGTTGAAGTGGGTCCAGAGGAGGGTCACGAAGATGATCAATGGGCTGGAATATCTCTCCTACAAAGACAGGCTTAAAGAGTTGAGGTTGTTCAGTCTGGAGAAGAGAAGGCTCTGGGAAGACCTCATTGTGGCCTTCTGGTATCTGAAGGGGGCCTACAAGAAAGCTGAGGAGGGACTTTTTACAAGGGTTTGTAGTCATATGATGAGGGGCAATGGCTTTAAACTGGAGAAGGAGAGATTTAGATTAGATGTAAGGAAGAAGTTTTTCTCTCTGAGGGTGGTGAGACACTGCAACAGGTTGCCCAGGGAAGTTGTGGATGCTCCATCCCTGGAGGTGTTCAAGGCTGGGTTGGGTGGGGCTTGCAGCAACCTGGTCTAGTGGGAGATGTTCCTGTCTGTGACAGGGGGGTTGAAATGAAATGATCTTTAAGGTCCCTTCCAATCAAAACCTTTCTATGATTCTATGATTCAGCCTGTCTGCAGAGTTGAAGAGCTGTGTGTGTGCCCATGTGTAAGTGTGTAAATTACTGTGCAGCAATGAGGTCATACCTGGGAGCAGAAGTAGACATGTAGATGCTACTGAACTGGGAATTAAAACCTGCCAGGAGTCCAAGAGAGTCTGAACAACCACCTGGGAGAGCAGGTTGCACAGCTTGGTGCGGGGTCTCCACAGCTTTTGGTGGTGCTGGGTTTAGCTCCGGTGGTGTACTTGTGTGACCTGCCAGGCCAGGATGGTTATGATCATTGAATTGCTCAAATGCAGCTCTAGAACTGCATGAGAGACGAGAGGCAGAAGGGAGTGAGAGAGGGGGAAAGTGCAGGAGGACAAAAATGAGACTGACATTTGAGAGAAGATGCTGGTGGTGGAGCTGGGCTGGTGGCAAGGAAGGAGTGGGAGAAATGTGTATGGGAGGTGGAGGGACCAAAGATCCTGAAGTGTTTGGTGAACCTGACCCTGGGAGCCATACCCACAGGCAGGCGTATTGATGACATGGGCATTTTGTTCCATGGGACTGGGCACAGCAATTGTCCAGCCATCCCACAGCAACCACCTGAAAGGAGATTGGAACAAGGTGGGGTTCAGTCTGTTCTCCAAGTAACAAGCAATAGGACAAGAGGAAACAGCCTCAAGTTGTGCCAGGGGAGGTTTAGGTTGGACATAAGGAACAATTTCTTCCCTGAAAGGGTTGTGAAGGGCTAGCCTGGGCTGCCCACGGCGGTGGTGGTGTCCCCATCCCTGGAGGGTTTTCAAAGCCGTGGAGATGTGGTGCTGAGGGACATGATTTAATGGTGACCTGACAGTGCCAGGTGAAGGACTGGACTTGATCTTAAAGGTTTCTTCCAACCAAAACAATTCTATGATTCTATTCTATGACAAAGGGATCACCCTCAGGGATGGAGACTTCTGGATTGTGTCTGGATGAGGCAGCCTACATTGCATCTGGGTCTGTGCAGACACAGGTCAGCTGTTTCCCAGGAGTCCCGCTAGATTTAGGAACTTCTCAAACTGGATGTCAACACGCACAAATACAACCTTGGGCACAGACCAGCAGCCATCGGGCCACTGCTACTTGGGGGCTTAATGCTAGCAGGGAAAAAGGAGATTGGTCAGGACCAAGAACAAGCATTTTTGGCCAGAAGTGTCCAGAAAAACAAATCCTTAAGCCAAAGATAGTCCAGGTGAAGCAACAAAGTGCCATTTGCTCATAAAAGAGGTTTTATACTCGAGAATGCCTCTGGTCTCTGTGGATGAGATTGGAATGGAGCAGAAGAAGAGTGACCACTTTCCGTCCCCTCTTCTGGAGTGCCCTGAGCCCTTTGCACTGCCCTGTCTATGGTCAGCCCTGCCTGGGGGGTTTATGATGACTGTAGGGGCTCTTCAGCTCCTGTGTGACAAGGCTTGGAGTGTGCCTCTCCTGCAAATGCCATCCCTGCTCCTCAGAAGCCGTGTCTGCTCCTCCCCAATGCACCTCCTCCCCATGGTGAATTGAGTCTGGTTCTCCTCTTTCCTTCTGAAAGGTAATGCTGGTTGGTGGCATGTGTCCTCACTGCAGGGCTCGGGGAGGGGCACCTCCATTAACCTGCCCAGTGCCTGTGAGGGCAGCACCGACCCTGTTGCTTGCTACAGATTTGTAATTTAATTTGAGTTTATTGACTTGTTTGTTATGGTCCAGGAGCAATCGCTTCGGTGCTCGGGATCCCGGGCTGCTGCTGACAGTGACATCCTCCTCCTGCTGCTCCTGGCCAGCCTGGAGAAAACTCAGGGGCTCAGTGCCTGTGGGTGGGATGTGAACAGACCCAGGTGACTGTCACCACATCACAGACGGTCTTTGGGAGGGATCAGCTCGACAGTGCCTGTTCTCCACATGCATGTTGGGAAGGGGGCCTAGTAAGTGATTAATTAATAAGGGGCACTTCGTGGCAACTTTCTGCAGAGCTCTCATGTTTAGAAGCACTTTCACACCTCAGTGGCATTTTCTGAGCAATGGAGGGAGCAGTGAGGAGCATTAGGATAGGGAATGCTCCATCAAAAGGACCTTCCCAGGGCAGGAGCAGTGCTGCTCTCAGGGTGCACTTCCCCTGTCAGAGGGCAGAAAGCACTCACGTGTGATGGGGACATGTGGTCCTGCTGTAGGGCCAAAGGGACCTTACTAGGAGCTGCTGGGCTTGGCTGTGAGCAGATCATTATGAAGAAGCTGTCTACCAGGGGGCTCATCTCTGGTGACATGTAGCTTTCTCACTGCCAAAGAAGCAAGTCCCATCATTCACTTCCAAGTCTCTGCTTTCAGACTTTCCAGCTGGATGGAGACTTTGACCCAAAATACAGTGTGAGCCTGAACCCAGAAGCAGGCTCTGTGTGCTGCGTGGCACACAGGACCCCTCTCTCCTAGGTCACACTGTAGGTAGTGTGTGTAGGTGGTCAGTGTGCTGACTGCAGGTCACCACATGCATCAGAGCATGGACCTGCCAGGCCACATCAGATCCAGTGCTGGCAGGGACACCACCAGATGCTGCAGCAGAAGATGCAGCAGCAGGGGTTGCATGTGTGGGATAATTCTGGTTTCTGAGAGCTAGAGACTGGCTTCCTCCCAAGGCACCAGGCAACGAGTCTCTGCCAGAATCGCTGCTGTGCTCAGCAGCACGTGAACAATCTCGTTACCTGTGTAAATGTACAAGACTTGCTTCAGTCTTGATAAATCCCAAGACCAAAATGTCTTCTGGTACTAGGGAGGCCCAGAGGAGCCTCCTGCAAGAACATGTTGCAGGTGTCCTTGGATTATGAGGCAGGGAGAACAGATGCTGCCAATCGCTTTTTTCTTGATGATTTATCATAACATTGTGCCCCTCTTACCTGTCCCTTCTCCAGAGAAGCACCCCCAGGCTGTCCAACCTCTCTTCACGGCTGAGCTGCTCCAGGCTTCTTTCTGAGCCTGATGTTCTCCAGGAGCAGCTCAGCGCTACCCCTTTCTTCTAGTGGTTCCATTTACCTGTTTTAAACAACAGAAACTGAATTTTTCAGCCATCCACATTTGCTGTCAGACTGTGGAGAGGCATCACATGCAGGTTCCTTTGTGGTAGATGTCCTTGCCACAGGACTCCTGTTTTCTGAGTATGGTTGTCTCAAGGCCGTGCACCTCTTCCACCCCATCAGCATGCCATCATGTTGACATGCTTCTCAGTTTACATGGCTGGAATATCCCCAGAGGGCCCTGTAAGAGGGGAGATTTAGATTGGAAATTAGAAGCAAGTTCTTTACCCTGAGGGTGGCGAGATGCTGGCAGAGGTTGCCCAAGGGGCTTGTGGATGCTCCATCCCTGGAGGTGTTCAAGGCCATGTCAGATGGGGCCTTGAGCAACCTGGTCTAGTGGGAGGTGTCCCAGATGCAGGGGGGTTGGAACTAGATGGTCTTTGAGGTCCCTTCCAACCCAAACCATTCTATGATTCTATGATTCCAGTGCAGATGCTGCTGGAGATGCTGCTCCACGGGGAGGTGGGGACCAGCCTCCCACACCACCCTCCCACCCTTGCTGGGAAAGCTGGGCCCATGAAGAGCGGGGAGACTTGTTGCATGCTGGTGCTGATATCCGCAGGAGGCTGCGGCAGAGTTATTTTTCTGAATGCTCATTGTTTGCTGTGGGAGATAAGGCCGCTGGGAGCTAAAAAGATAGAAAGTGCTCTGATAGTGTTGCTTTCTGCAAATATTTGGTGAGTGGGTTTGAATCCTCTGAACAGGGAGCACCAGTGTGCCCTGTCTGTAACGGAGAGGTTTGTTTTCCAGGTTGTCAGGGAATTCTATTGCATCTGCATCTGGAGCTGTTTTCAATCACAAGCTCATGTCCTCAGCTCTTATATACTTTGGTCTTGGCTTAGCCTGGGACTGACCCAGCAGATGGGAAGTGCCAGTCACAAGAGATGGAGAGCTCCCTGTACCCTCTTGTCCAGGAGCACAGGCAGGAGCTGAGAGGCAGCAATGCCTGATGGACTACCCTTGTGGTCTGTCTGGTGGCAGGGGCACCTATCAGTGTCCCTTTGCTGTGGTGGAGGTCCAGGATAGTCCAGAAAGGCTCTGTGAGCAGAGGAGTGCCTAGGAGGTCAGGGCAGTGCAAGGCAAGGCACAGGAGACACAGGCTGGTGTCCCACTATGAGACCCCTGAGGTCTCCTTGCTCAAACTTTACTTCAAATGGGTCTTCTCCAGCATCAACCCAGCTGTGAGGAGACCTGTCCTGAGAGGCACATATCCTGCTCCCTCTCACTTGTCTCAGGCTGTTTCTTCTGCCATCCTGTTAGTCACACTGATGTCCCGTGTGATGGGCCTTCAGGATGTTGAGTGGCTTGCAGAGTGCTGTGGTAGCCCCAGAGGTCCCGCTGCTCTCAAGCTCTCCGGACCATTCCCTCCAGGTATTGCTTTTGACCTGATGGATCATCCTGAGATGCAGCCTGGCTCCAGAGGTGGCTTCTCACTGATGCCACATCCAGCGATGGGAACATTAAGTTTTGCTGTACTCTGACAAATGCATTTTATCCATCCAGGTTACTGGTGACAGCTGGGATGGAGCAGACACTGGAGGCACGTCCCCACCTGAAGATGCTCAGAGAGTGGGGGCAGCCCTTCTGTGGGGAGACAGTGTGGGGTGACAAGCCCTCTGCTCTGCTGCAGCAAGACCAGCTCTTTCCTCAGCCACCACTGCCCCCAGCAAGTTAAAAAGGACGTTGCCCGTCTGCTTGCTGGTAGATTTGCCGGAGTATATGTCACTGCACAAGACATCTGGTTTTCTTGGAGAGAAATGTAATTACGAACAATGAGACTTTGGCCTCTATCCTGTGGTGAAAGATCTTTTCTTTAAGAGATTTCTTTAAGCTTTGCTGGGCTAAGGTTCTTCTAAACAAGATGCTCTGAGCAGGGAAGAAGAAACAAGTGACACATAAGTTCAAACAAGGATCCTTGTGTCTTCCTGGTCTCCAGTCTCCAGCATGTCACAGCCGATCACATTTCACACACTCAGCTCTTGTACTTGTGTCGCTTGCCTTCGGTTCAAACGTCCCCAGGACACATCCCAGTCCGGGAGACATGGAGCCCTGAGGAAGGCACCTGCCTCCCTTGCCCACTCATGAGGACATTTCTCTGCTAGTTAAATCTCCTTCCAGCACAAAGTATCCTCTCTACAGGAAGGTGCTTACATGGGATCTTCAAGTCAGCCTGCACACTTCTTATTTGACGTGTGGAATCTCTTTCAAGTCCCTAATTTCCCCATCCATCTAACCCCTGACTGGCCTCCAGCCTGCACAGGGAGGCTGGGTGCAGCATGTGCATCACTTTTGCCTGTACTGTGCCTGGAGGTGAAATCACAGTTCTCCTCTCTCTATCCCCCAGCCCAGGCAGTCCTGCTTGCACTCACAGTGACCCACAGGTAATCTGCAAGCCACATGGGCAGACCTGTAGGACTCACTGCCAGAGCACTGGGCTGTAACACCACACTTATGGGAAAGGGTCCAGTTTCCTGGGCAATCCCAGCCTCTCCCCATCCCTGCCGAGAGCTCGATGCAATTTATCAATCTCTCCATTCTTTGCGTCAGCCACCAATCTTTTATGAATGAGTTTTTAATATGTATGTTCGAATCATTGATGAAAATATTGACTACTTAAATCCTCCTGCTACACAACATCATGAGAAACACAGCTTCAATGACAGCTCCCCATCAGCAACTGCTGCCTGAGCTTTTCTTACCCAAGTCTCAGCCTGTCTCACGTGTCTCTCCCTGATGCAGTTGAGTGCTCATTTCCAATCAGCCGTGCAGCACTAGATCAGGCGCAGTCCCCAAGCTGAAGTATATCACATCTATTCAGTGAATTTTATCAAGCACATGTGTAATCTCCTCTATGAATGAAATGAAGGCTGACACGACCTTCTTTCCATAAAACCATATTGATTGGCATTAATTCTCCAGCTTCCCTTCAACTGACTCCTGTATCACTTTCGCTTGGCTTTGCCCATGGCTGATACTCAGAGGGACCACCCAGTCTGCCCTCTCCTTTGGGATGGTCCACTCCAGCTTCCCTGGTGGCCCAAGATTCACCAGTGATGCTCTTGAGCAATCTTCTGCAGACCTCCCCATTGTGTCACATATCCCCATTGGGTGCTGTTTAACGCCATCCTTGATCTTAAAAATGTTGGTGGGTTTTCCAGCATCCTCTTGTGACACAGACACAAAGGCAGCCCAGAAACTTTTATTGTATTTCTGCCCCGTACAGAGTTTGGTCATCTCTATAAAGCAAACCTTTGCTCTGCTCTTTTTGCCTTTATAGAACATTTCAATTCCCTTCTGACTGCCATTCAGTTACTAAGTCACGCATTTTAAACTGATGAGTGCAGCTTCTCCTATCAATTTTCTGTACTTCATAAATTCTAATGCAAAATCAATGGTTATCAATTTCCCCCCTACACTCCATTTTGTTATATATTGCTTTTTAAAATTTCTAATAGCTGCCTCCACTTCATCATTGGAGACAATGGGCATCTGGCCAAACATGTCCTCTTACTTGTTTATGGAATTATGGCTCTTACCCTCTAAGAAAAAAAATCCCTGTTTTCCCTCCCATTTTTCTCTCAGTGTTTTGTCCTTCCCCCGCAATTCCTCTTGCAGTTCAACTCACTGCTGAGGATGTTCTCCTTCCATAACATAAAACCAGCTGAACCACTTCTGGTTGTGAGTCCACAACACTGGGGAGAGGCACGGCTTTGTTTGCTTCTCCAGAGTCCTTTCAAGATCCATTTCCAGCAATTCTACAAATACGATAATTCCAGGACTCCTTGAGCCGCTTTCACTTGGATAATTCCTTTCCCTGCCACCTTCTTGCTGGGTACATCCCAGCCGAGTTACCCACTCTACAGCTGGATTTCCAATCACCACAGGTCCCAAGACCAGCCTGTTCCCACCTTGCATGTGTTTTTGCTTTTCTCAGGACTGACTATATCAGAATGGCCGGATAAAAGCCCCCTCAAGACTGATGTGGAGAGACTGACCCCCCCTAAAAGGCAGAGACACCTCATTCTGGTGCCAGGGAGAGTTGCTGCCCATCTCCAGCAAGCTGGAGCACTTCTGGGGCACACCTCCAGTGAGACCCCCTGCTCCTTGAGAGCCTGCAATCCTGAAAAGAGAACAGGGCAAATTGAAATTAATAATTTATGAGTGACAGTAACAATTTCCACCATTCGAGGAAGCAAAGAAAATTGTCCCATAAACATTTTTCTTTTCAATTTCTTACCAGTTACTTGAAATTTGATTTCCATCTAGTTTGTTTCATCAAACCTCTCCAAAGTGATTTAAAAAGTGTCGCAGGCAATTACCCAGCTGCAGAAGGAAAGCAACGGTGGTGGGGCAGCTCCATTTCACCAGCCCAAAAGGAGCCAGGAGAAGGAGGGTGGATGTTGCTGGCAGAGAAACAATTAGGCAGCACCAGAAATTGCTTGTCAGAAGCTCGGCAAGCAGAACCTTGGCCACACTCGTGCCTTTGGTGGGGCAGGGATAACAGACTCCACTTCATGGGGCCAGTGAAAGAAGTTCAGGGATTATTCAGCAGCAGGAGGCCATCCAATGGTGTATAAGCCTGGCACATCGTCTTCCCTCCAAACTGTCAGTGGGTCCAGCATGCAGCTGGGGCTGGAGTCTCAGCACTCCTGGAGTGCCAAAACCTCCCATTTCCAACCCTGATGTGCCTAGGGTTGGTTCCTACCATGTGCCCTGGTTCTACGTTTACTGGAGTGAGGGGTCTTCTGGGCTTGGCATGGGTTTGGCCAAGGGCATCCATCCTACAAAGTCCTGTGGGCGGGTGGGATCTGGATTGTCTTGGATGCACAGCTCATTGGGTTACTTCTGCCATGCTGTGACCCAGACTTGGCTATCCCATGTTTTCTAGTTTGGGCTCTGACTTTGTCCCTCTCTGGGGATATTCTGCACTTTTTCCAAGTAGCAAAGGCCCATCTCTTCTGCAGAGCCAGGTTTCTTTGATGCTAAAGCACAAGCAGTCCAATGTCTCCATCCCTTTCTTTCTCAGTTATTCTCCCACATGCCTGATCTAGCCTTCATCACCTCATACTGCCATGGTACTGATGTTAGGGATAAACTGATTGTGTGTCTCAACAAGAGCCATTCTTCCTACCTCTGATTTGTTCCAAGAGCTTCTCTCCAAGTGGCCTCAGCCCATGCATGCTGGCTGCTGGCACGGAGCTGCTGGTGGAGCTGGGCTGGCTCGGCCTTGCTCTGTGCCATACCCCAGCAGTGGGGATATTTGTCTGGAGATCAAAGACTGGGGTTCTTCTGCAGATGGAGTCTGTGGAGTGCAAGGACTAGACAAGATGCTTGGGGAAAAGGCCACTGGAGCCCTTTGGCTGGCTCTCCGTGTCTGCAATGAACATTGCCACTGGCTTAAATACCATACACCAAGAGCAGGGAAATGATCATTGGGAAACAAGTGATTCAGGGTGCTGGAAGACAAGTAATGAGTAAAATTCCACAGCCTGCAGTAAATCACTGCTCTAGATGTCCATGGGAATGGAGGCCCTGATGCCAGGAGTCTGGGGAAGGTGGGGGGGGCAAGCTCCTCACCCCAAAGGCCACGCCAAATTTTTCCTATCCTTTCCATAATTGAGGAAGACAAGTGCTGTATAGGCAGCAGCCCTCCATGGACATCATCCAAGCCTGGAAGTGTTTACAGTGTCAGTTCTTGGAGCATAATGGGGAATTACATGAATAGGTTGGCAGGGTTTTAAAAGTAATCACTTTGTTAAAAGCTGTTAGGATCAGGCACTGCTTGTCAGTGCCATGGCTGTCTCATGGTCATGGCAGACATGGGTTTGCCGTCCTGTGACTCCCTAGCCACGTAACACAATTCTTTCTCTTCTGAAACAAGTGACAATAAATGGATACAGAAATTAAAAACAATTCCTGGTTCCTGTTATGTAGGAGCATGCTGATGGGCTGTGCTTTGAGCATGACAGCACTAACTCCTCCACGCTGGCAATGAGCTGTTCTCTTGAGCTCTTGTTTTTAAATAAAGACCCAGGATAGCGATAACTGCTCTAGGAGTGAATTCCTTCTTCGGTGGGAATGGGTGCAGGGAGGTGGGAGGAAACCTGCATTCAGGAGAGAGACAGTGTGGGCTCTACACATAGTGCAGGACCCATGGCCCTCAGCCACAAGGCAGAGCTTAGCACAAGTCAGATGCAAGTACCACCATGCATGAAGGGCAGATGTTCTCCTCTGGAGAAGCTGTGTGGTGGGATGTGTAGGACTCATGGCAGGGGTTCAAGTGGGACCTGGCTTTGCAGGGATTAGACCTTCTTGGCTGGGCAGACAGACCCAGTGATGGGCTCAGGTAACCCTGTGTTTAGGATACTATTTCACACCGGTTTTACCATGACATCCACTGTCCTGCCCCACAGACCCCGTACAGCAGAATATATTGCAACCGCAGTGTCACATCCCTTCACTGTAAAGGCTAAAAGAGGTTTCCATGGAGGTCCTATTTTTAGCTTTTCAGCCAGCTCCATTGCTCTGAAGACTGATGAACAAGCTCTGGAAGCTAATTAGAAGTTTCTTGCAAAGTTTGACTAAAATGGGTCAAATTGTTATGGAGATCCAGGTCAGGAGGCATCACTCAGATTTGGAACTGCTCCTTAAATTTTAGGTTTTGGAGTAGGTTCATTTGTCTTAACTAGAAAAATGTTTTGCACTGGGCAGCCCAGGCCAAGGCAGGAGAGCAGCAGTAATTAAGTACTGCTGCTAATGATTATTTTACTTAGGACCTAGAAGTGCACCTTCTGGTGGTAATTTTCAGCGTAGATATCACAGGCGCGGACAACTCCTGATTTGCTTTTAGTATCTTTTTATTAAGCAAAGAGGAGCTGAAGGCATTGACCTGAATTGCTCTGCTCTGCTGCTCTCTGTGCTGGAGGACATCTGTGTGGCAGCCCCATGACACTGCACAACCTGCTGCTGATCACTGACTCTCATCCCTCCACAGCCTCCTTCTTGCTGTGGGGCCAGTGAGCTGGATGGTGTGGGAAAGATGACCAGAAAGGGCAGGATGTGTTGGGAAGCTTTGCTGCAGAGGAGAGGTGAGGAATGAGCCAAAGTTTGGCTCTCACTTGGCCCTAATTGTGTTGGGTGGGTGAAGACCAGGGTCTGTGGATTAAGGGAGTGGGTGAAGTGCTGGTGTCCCCAAGAAATGAGGACAAATGTGTGTGGGCTCTGTACAAGGGGTGGGGCAGAGCTCCTCCTTGGTGCTGGTGATGGGGCTGACCTATGGCAGGAGGGTATTGGAAGGGCAGTTTCAACTGGACATCACCCACTGTTGGGAACAGAAACCACAGACTCTGGGCCATGTCCATCCTCCAGCTGTATGCCCAAGGAGACACGCCGGTGTCTCAGCTGTCCACTTTGCCTCCTGTGAGTGCAGGCTCAGCCCAGCTCCTCTCAGCAGACCTGGGGATGGATGATCTCCCCTTCCTTTCATTACCACCTGGCCCATTCCCTTGGCCCACCAAGATCAGCATGTACGTGTACTCAGCAGTTCTCCCATGTGTTGAGTCTCATGTTGTTGTCCTGTCTGTACAGCCACATGAGCTGTGCTGGAGCATGTCCACCATCCCTCAGCGGCAGGGTGAGGATGCTGACCCTGCTGTCTGCTCGCGCAGCCTGACTGGCTTGGTGGAGGTGGTGGGGGTGGTGCAGAGCCCTGCTTTGTTGTCTCCATCCATTAATATAAAATCTCTCGAGGTGAAGCATGACCTGATTTCAGCGCTGGAGCCCCACACCAGAGATGACTACCACAGAAGATGGTTTGTAGGACTGCAGTGATGTCTTGGGCTACAAAGATATTAACTCAAAGCATGAAGAGCGCTGACAATTTGCAGCGCTTTTCTGGTGTTTGATGGCAGATAACAGCCTTTCTAAGCAGATAATTAGGACAAATTCAGTGGCCACATATGGGACTTCCCTTTGTTGGCTGGAGGGATGCGGACTGGGCTCAAAGCAGGCTTCCTCCTGGAGCCGCTGCCTTTGCCAGCTCTCACCGGGCTGTGTGTTGGGTTGCTGCTCTGCTGTTTCAGAGAAGCCAGAGCCCTGAAAAATTCATGTGAAATTCTAAGAGAAAAAAAAACAAACTCAATTTGGTTTTTCATGACATGCAAGCCCTCTATTAGGCCTTGTAAACTTTTTCTGACATTACCACTTCATGAAAACTTTGATTTCAGCTGTTGACTAAAGCTTTAATCTCCCTCTACCTGCTAGGTCTGTCTCCTTTTTTTACTTAAAAAAACATTTTGGATTTGTCTTCGATGGCATCTTTCAAATGTCAGCAGTTACCAGACTAACACGGAATGCAAAGGCCTTGGCAAACAGTCTTTTAAAGAGCTGGGGCATATAAATTTAAAGGCATGATATAATCTAGGAGGAATCCATCAGCCAGGGGAGCCTCTTGCATGAAGTATATTGAGAACTAAGTACAATATGAGCAGAAGGAAAATTGCTTTTTCCCTTTTGAATTTTTATTCACTTACCAGCAATATTTACTAGTAGCAGGCAGAACCTATTTTTCATTTTCTGGGGAGAACGGAGAATTCTGGTGCCACTCATCTTGTCACCAAATTAAATCTGTCGACTTGCTGCCAGGTCACTGTGATATTAATGATACACTTGTAATCCCTTTCGTTTGGGAGGCCTGCAGATGGGGAAGTGAGACACTTGACCATTGTTCACACATTGTAATAGAAGGAAAAAATGGCACTTCTGAAGCCCTGGGAAACTGCAGCTCCCTCTGTCATTTATTCCCTTTGTGTTAACAGAGCCAGGCTGCAACCAGCTCTCGCAGCTCAATGTGTGGATGCTGTCCCATTGCCAGCTTTGTTTGGCAATTAGTCGGAGGACAGGGAGCCTGGTGCAATCAGCGGGTGACCAGGTGCTCATGCGGCTCTGTGCTTCCATCTTTTAACAAGCCAGAACCAGCCCAGGGCTGGCCATGGTGCCTGCTTGGGCCTCGCATCTCTTCTCTCTGGCCCTGCATCTCTTCTCCCTGGCCAGGGGGACATCACTACCGACGGGCACTGCTGTGGGGATGAGCAGCCACCAGTGCTACTTGCCTTCCACTGGGTCAGACTCCCAGCACACAACAAAGGAAAGGTTCCCAGGGCTGTTTGTCCAGAATAAAGGAGCAAATCCTAGCTAACCTGGGAAAATTCCAAGAAGGGCCAGGCTGGGGAGATGTTCTGCATTGTGGCTCGCATTATCCATTCTCATTTTGTCAGCCCTGTCCCTCAGACAGCCGTTCTCCTGGGACAGAGCTGTCACCCTGCTCCTGGTGACACTCTTCAAGGCCAGCTGTGAGTGCAGCACCTGAGGAGTCCCCCATCCACTCCCTTTTGCTTTCTACCATGACAAGCTGTACCAGCTGCTCAGCAACCCGTGGCAGCCAGTTGGGATGAAGCTGGTGCTGCTCATGTGGCTTGAGACTCACCCCCAGTGGTGCAATCCCTGTGGCCCTAAAAGAGGCACCCATCTTTCAGGTCTGCCCTTTCAGGGCTGCAAAGGGCATGTGAAGGTGGAGGATGTTCCACAGTGTTTCCTACATGTCCCCAAATGCAGTTTCTGTCCTTGTAAGGTGCAAGGACAGAGGTGTCCCTGGCTTTCAGGAGGGGCAGGAGTGTCACAGTCTTTACCCTGGAGCAGGGGTGGTGTCACATCATGTGATGTCATGACTTTATTTAGCGAGAACCCTGCTGTGGTTGGAGAGGCTTCTGGAAAGTGGGGTGGCACCGGGTGCCAGGGGTCCTAAAGTCTTGAGTGTTTTTAATGAGCCAGCTGGGTGACTCTGGGGCAGATGTTTTGCAATGTCTGGAAAAGAGTCCTGCTCTCTTTTTACAGTGGGGATTCCTCAGTATTTCATATAGAAATGTCATCTCATTCAAAGTTCCCAGAGATACCTGCTGAGTTCCAGCTAAAGCTGGTCAGGAAAGAGCAGGGACATCTTACAAGGCTTTGGCAGAACCACTTGGGACAGCTATGGATAGGCACAACCCCAGCAAACCCAAGCCCTTTCAAAATGCTGTACAGAGCTCAGATCTTCTGTGCCACCCTTCCCCAAAGCTCTGGGCTCTCCTAAACTTGAATGTAGAAGTGGTGGTTTGGAAACAGAGCTGCTGAGGAAAGGGCTGAACTTCCACTGATGGATTTGGCTTTGAACTTCCTTGATGAGACAATCTCTGGGCTCTGGCTGTGGAATGCCAGGGGCTGTTGTTAATGGTGGAGAGAAGTGTGCTCTATGCTAACTTGTGTGGCCACCTCCCAGACCAGACTGCCAGGCTCAGTGCCTCACATCCCACCACCTCCTGACTGCTCCTGAGTGGGGCTTAGTGAACTGGCCTTGGAAACCCCTTAAAGCAGCTGCCCCAGGGCAGGATTCAGGGACTCAGGGAGGCTTCCTGGGATTACACAGTCTGTGCCCTTCCCGCTCACCCTCTCCTAATTAGCATTCCTTTTGCAGACTTAATTAGCACATTCCTGCCTTTAACTTATGGGCTGCTTTCCTATATTTACACCCTCTTAAAACATCAAGGGAGAGGTCTATAAATTACATCTCATGAAAAACATTAATTGTGTGAACTCCTGGTAGGATTTATATTGTTCCGCTTGCTACTCAGTCTGCACGGAGCCTGCTCATGCAAACACACACACGCAGATCGAGAGATTCACACAAACCACGTCTACTCACACGTTGTACTATGGCCGTGCACGTACCTGCGCCTGCCGCACACATCACCCCCAGCCCATCCCTGCACATGGAGCAGCACGTGGTGGTCTGTGAGAAGCAGTTGTCCAACAGGCAATCCAGCATCTCCCAATCAGACCGTGGGCACTGGTGGGGTGGGAGGCTGTGATGGGATTCAGCAGCCTGTACATCTCCCGGCAGAGCTATTAGTGTGCTCAGAGTGCCTGGTTTACAGAGCATATGGGCCTTACCTCAGCCCAGGCAGGATGTGCTGCCTTGCCCAGTCACTGGTTTGCAGGGGGTTTCATGCTGGTCAGAAGTCCTGGCACCTTTGCCATCCCTCCTGAGAGCTGGGCAGCACAGACTGTGAGCACTGACCTGTCATTGCAGCCATGGCACAGGCAAAGTGAAGTTTGAATGACTTGGCACCATGATCCTGCACCGCTGGGACTCTCTGAGGCTCTTTCAAAAGCGCACGGGAGAAGGGGCAGCCCAGCAAGGGAGCTTGCTGCAGAGGTCCCAGCTGGCTTGGGCTGTGCTCACCAACAGCCATGCCCCTCTGCATCTAGGATTGGACTGTAGTTTGAACAGCAATCAATATTCGCACCCTCTTTATATGTCTAATCCCTTTTTAAAGCCTCTGGACGTCCCACAGCATCCTGCAGCCCTAAGTCCCACTAGTTAATGACGCGTTGTACCTAAATCTGTTTCATTTTTCCCAGCCTGCCGTCTTGTCACTCTGTGACAGCCCCTACTCCTTGTTGTAAAACACACCAGGACACCATTCCCCAGTTGTCGCTCCCATTTCTACAGACTGCTGCCACATCTACCTCAGCCACCCATTCTGAGCTGACAGGTCCTGCTCTGTTGAACCTGCTCCAAGCAGGATCTGTTCCATGTTGCAGTCTGCTCTGGTGCCTTTTGGTTTACCTTTTCTACTTCTGCTTTGGCGATGATCTGACCAGGGCCATGCATGATATTCAAAATACTCCATGGATGTCCAGATTTGCAGAATGCTGTCTTTTGCTTTATTCTCCCTTTTTTTTGCTGTCACTTTTTGACCGCATCCCATACCAGGCTCAGATTCTGCATGCTGGTAAAGAGCATATGGAGTTAAAATATTCCAAACCTCTGGTCAAAGTCCCTGTGTCTGTCTGTCAGACTTCCTCTGCAGGAAATTGGGAGTGGGTTCTGGTCTCTCTTTCTGAGTTATCAATATTTGCCACTTTTATCAGCTGTTCCTGGAAGAGGCAGGCACACAGCAGAAATCCACGGTAATGGCAGAGGGCTGAAGCTGAGATTGTGAGTGGGTTAGACATGCATGCTCATTAGACACTGCTCATTTCTCTCCTCTGGGATGTAACCTGGCTGCTCTGGTCTCTTTAGAGGACTCTGGTGAGGACTAGTGATCAGACCGGTTTGACTGGCAGTTGGGACTAGTTATGATGTGCTGATACAGGTGTCTGCATTTCAGATCTTACCCTTTTTCCCAAACATGAGCTCAGATGGGTCTAAGAGAAAGTCTTCTAGTCCAGACCCCACAGGTCTGAAGGTTGCTGTGCACCTTCCCCATCAGCAGTCACCATCACTGAGCTTCCACCTGATGCCCCAACGTTCAGACCACACCTGAGGCAGCTGCAAAGGTCTGTGACCCATGCCATCTTTCCTCTTTTCCCTGGGAGAGAGGCTGAGGTCACATTTATTTTGCCCTCAAAGCCGCTGTGCTTCTAGGGGAGGGGATCTCATGCAGTTTTCATCCTGCTCTGCTCCTGGGACAGGCTCTGTGCTTGCTGGCTGCATGGCACAGCTTCTCCTCCAAGCACCAGTCCCTACTCCTTTTTACTGTAGAGGAGTCTGAAGGGTTCTTGTGTCCCAGGTTTCCTGCAGGCATGGCTGGACATGAGCTGGGGGCTGTGAGACATTTGGCACGCATTGCCTCCATTTACATGTAGCAAGCTCCAGCTATTGAATTCTCATTAACAATTGAAGTGCAGCCAAGACCTCAGCTAATGAGAAAAATATGTCACCCTGAAATCTGTCAAATAAAGCTGATATAATAAATATG